>JAHBCN010013207.1:0-24900 GCA_019359885.1 Listronotus oregonensis | reverse complement strand
AGCAAGTGACTTGAGAACAAAAAATAATAATAAACTTATTGTTTAAAATATCAAAATCAAAATATTTTTCTAAAATTATTTTACTTAATGATGGTTAGTTAGAAATCAATTCTAAAAGCTAATAGGATACTAAATTAATCTTTTTATCTAAAAAATTGATTAAAATACTTATAATTTACATTAAAAGAATCTAATTTTTGCTTTTCCGATTATATTTATTAAAAAAATAAAACAAATTGTTTAAAACAAAAAAATTGCAAAAATTACATGATTAAATCTTTTCCACTTTTATTTAAAAAATTTTTGGTTAAAATCAAATTATTCTTTATTTTTCGTCTTATTAGCAAAAATATTTATATATTTATCTAGACAACTGACCACAACTAACAATAGGCAAATAATCCACTAAAAATATTATTTTATATTCAAATCTATTTCGTGGGAACAAAAAACAATTAGAGATAGACTTTAGGTCTTCAAATCAATTATTTTTTAAAAAGTTTCATAGAAGAGTTAGTTTCAAATATCTTTCATAATACAAAAATTATTAAACAATTCTTAAAATCTTATATAAATTAATTTGGTATGCTTTTTAAAATTTACCGTAGTACCTCTAACAAATTACGAAAATCTAGAATCAGAAAGGCAAAAATTAACTTTTTTTAAAAAATTTTAAGTTTTCTTGACCTAAATGAAAAATGTTAGAATTTTTTTCTAAAAATAGGTGGAAGGGGCATAGTTAAAAAAGATATATTCAAGAAATAGTCAGTCTCTGCTTAATAATTTTAAGTTACTTAACCCAAAATGCTTTGTTTAAATTGAAAAAATAATAAATTAAAAAAAATGAGCTTATTTAAAAAATTAAAGTCTTATCCTAGATTTTTAGTGTTTTTATTACTTGCCCATACAAAAATTAGCAAACAATTCAAGAAATTTATATTTTTTAACAGCAAGTGACTTGTGAGAGCAAGGAAATAATAATAATTTGTGTTTAGGTCTTCCAAAATCAAATATTTCTTCTAAAAAATTGTTTTACTTTTTTAATAATGGTTATAGAAAATCAAATTCTAAAACCTAATAAATGAATAAAGGATACTAAATTAATCTTTTTGTCTAAAAAAATTGATTAAAATTCTTATAATTTTATTAAAGAATCTAATTTTGCTTTTCCATGATTATATTTATTAAGAAAATAAAACAAATTGTTTAAAACAAAAAAATTGCAAATTACTAGACTAAAACCTTTTTTTCCCCTTTTGTACAGAAATTTTGTTAAATCAAATTATTCTTTATTTTCGTCTTGTTAAATATTTATATACCTTTTTATCTAGACAAGTTACCTAGCTGACCACAATAACCACAATAGGCAAATAATCCACTAAAATTATTATTTTATATTCAAATCTATTTCAGGACAAAAAACAATAAGAGATAGACTTTAGGTTAGCCCAAATCAATTATTTTTAAAAAAGTTTCACTTTAGAAGAGTTAGTTTTAAATATCCTTCATAATACAAAAAATTATTAAACAATCCCTTAAAGAATCTTATAAATTAATTAGGTATACTTTTAAAATTTACCGTAGTATCTCTAACAAATTACGAAATAAAATCAGAAAGGCAAAAATTAACTTTTTTTTAAATAAATTTTTAAGTTTTCTTGACCTAAATGAAAAATGTTAGAATTTTTTTCTAAAAATAGTAAATGGAAAGGGGGCATGAGAAGTTAAAAGATATATTCAAAAATAGATCAGATCTCTACTGCTTAATAATTTTAAGTTACTTAATCCAAAATGCTTTGTTTAAATTGATAAAATAATAAATTAAAAAAAATTACTTATTTAAAAAATTAAAGTCTTTTCCTAGAATTTTTAGTGTTTTTATTATAAAAATTAGCAAACGAATTCAAGAAAATTATAATTTTTAACAGCAAGTGACTTGTGAGAACAAAAATAATAATAAATAGTGTTTAAGTTATCCAAAATCAAAATATTTTTCTAAAATTGTTTACTTTTAATGATGGTTGGTTAAGGATAATTCTAAAAACCTAATAAATGAATAAAGGATACTAAATTAATCTTTTTATCCTAAAATTGATTAAAATACTTATAATTTTATTAAAAAGGAAACTAATTTTTGCTTTTCCGATTATGTTATTAGAAAATAAAACAAATTGTTTAAAACAAAAAAAAATTGCAAAAATTACATGAATAAAACCTTTTTTTCCCCTTTTGTACAGAAATTTTGGTTAAAATCAAATTATTCTTTATTTTTCGTCTTATGAAAAATATTTATATACCCTTTTTATCTAGACAAGTTACTACAACTGACCACAACTAACCACAATAGGCAAATAATCCACTAAAATTATTATTTTATATTCAAATCTATTTCGTGGGAAAAAAACAATAAGAGATAGACTTTAGGTTAGCCCAAATCAATTATTTTTTTAAAAAAGTTTCACTTTAGAAGAGAGTTAGTTTTAAATATCCTTCATAATACAAAAATTATTAAACAATTCTTAAAATCTTATAAATTAATTAGGTATACTTTTTAAAATTTACCGTAGTATCTCTAACAAATTACGAAATAAGATCAGAAAGGCAAAAATTAACTTTTTTTAATAAATTTTTAAGTTTTCTTGACCTAAATGAAAAATGTTAGAATTTTTTTCTAAAAATAGTAATTGGAAAGGGGCATGAGAAGTTAAAAGATATATTAAGGAAATAGTCAGTCTCTGCTTAATAATTTTAAGTTACTTAACCCAAAATGCTTTGTTTAAATTGAAAAAAATAATAAATTAAAAAAATAAAAATACAATTAAAGTCTTATCCTAGAATTTTTAGTGTTTTTATTACTTGCCCATATAAAAATTAGCAAACAATTCAAGAAAATTATAATTTTTTAACAGCAAGTGACTTGTGAGAACAAAAAATAATAATAAATAGTGTTTAAGTTATCCAAAATCAAAATATTTTTCTAAAATTGTTTACTTTTAATGATGGTTAGTTAGAAATCAATTCTAAAAACCTAATAAATGAATAAAGGATACTAAATTAATCTTTTTATCTAAAAAAATTGATTAAAATACTTATAATTTTATTAAAAGAATCTAATTTTGCTTTTCCGATTATATTTATTAAGAAAATAAAACAAATTGTTTAAAACAAAAAAATTGCAAAAATTACATGAATAAAACCTTTTTTTCCCTTTTGTACAGAAATTTTTGGTTAAAATCAAATTATTCTTTATTTTTCGTCTTATTAAAAATATTTATATACCTTTTATCTAGACAAGTTACTACAACTGACCACAACTAACCACAATAGGCAAATAATCCACTAAAATTATTATTTTATATTCAAATCTATTTCGTGGGAAAAAAACAATAAGAGATAGACTTTAGGTTAGCCCAAATCAATTATTTTTTAAAAAAGTTTCACTTTAGAAGAGAGTTAGTTTTAAATATCCTTCATAATACAAAAATTATTAAACAATCTCTTAAAATCTTATAAATTAATTAGGTATACTTTTTAAAATTTACCGTAGTATCTCTAACAAATTACGAAATAAAGATCAGAAAGGCAAAATTAACTTTTTTTTTTTAAATTTTAAGTTTTCTTGACCTAAATGAAAAATGTTAGAATTTTTTCTAAAAATAGTAATTGGAAAGGGGGCATTTTAGAGAAGTTAAAAGATATATTCAAGGAAATAGTCAGTCTCTGTTAATAATTTTAAGTTACTTAACCCAAAATGCTTTGTTTAAATTGAAAAAAATAATAAATTAAAAAAAATTACTTATTTAAAAATTAAAGTCTTATCCTAGAATTTTTAGTGTTTTTATTACTTGTCCATATAAAAATTAGCAAACAATTCTAAGAAAATTATAATTTTTAACAGCAAGTGACTTGTGAACAAAAAATAATAATAAATAGTGTTTAAGTTATCCAAAATCAAAATATTTTCTAAAATTGTTTACTTTTAATGATGGTTAGTTAGAAATCAATTCTAAAAACCTAATAAATGAATAAAGGATACTAAATTAATCTTTTTATCTAAAAAATTGATTAAAATACTTATAATTTTATTAAAAGAATCTAATTTTGCTTTTCCGATTATATTTATTAAGAAAATAAAACAAATTGTTTAAAACAAAAAAAAATTGCAAAAATTACATGAATAAAACCTTTTTTTTCCCTTTTGTACAGAATTTTGAGTTAAAATCAAATTATTCTTTATTTTTCGTCTTATTAAAAATATTTATATACCTTTTTATCTAGACAAGTTACTACAACTGACCACAACTAACCACAATAGGCAAATAATCCACTAAAAATTATTATTTTATATTCAAATCTATTTCGTGGGAACAAAAACAATAGAGATAGACTTTAGGTTAGCCCAAATCAATTATTTTTTAAAAAGTTTCACTTTAGAAGAGTTAGTTTAAATATCCTTCATAATACAAAAATTATTAAACAATTCTTAAAATCTTATAAATTAATTAGGTATACTTTTTAAATTTACCGTAGTATCTCTAACAATGTACGAAATAAGATCAGAAAGGCAAAATTAACTTTTTTAATAAATTTTTAAGTTTTCTTGACCTAAATGAAAATGTTAGAATTTTTTCTAAAAATAGTAATTGGAAAGGGTGCATGAGAAGTTAAAGATAGATTCAAGAAATAGTCAGTCTCTGCTAATAATTTTAAGTTACTCTAACCCAAATCTTTGTTTAAATTGAAAAGAAATAAATAAAAAAAAAAATTACTTATTTAAAATTAAAGTCTTATCCTAAATTTTAGTGTTTTTATTACTTGTCCATATAAAAATTAGCAAACAATTCAAGAAAATTATAATTTTTTAACAGCAAGTGACTTGTGAGAACAAAAAATAATAATAAATAGTGTTTAAAGGGTTATCCAAAATCAAAAATTTTTTCTAAAATTGTTTACTTTTAATGATGGTTTGTTAGAAATCAATTCTAAAAACCTAATAAATGAATAAAGGATACTAAATGAATCTTTTATCTAAAAAATTGATTAAAATACTTATAATTTTATTAAAAGAATCTAATTTTTGCTTTTCCAGTTATATTTATTAAGAAAATAAAACAAATTGTTTAAAAAAAAAAAAATTGCAAAAATTACATGAATAAAACCTTTTTTTCCCTTTTGTACAGAAATTTTTGGTTAAAATCAAATTATTCTTTATTTTTCGTCTTATTAAAAATATTTATATACCTTTTTATCTAGACAAGTTACTACAACTGACCACAACTAACCACAATAGGAAAATAATCCACTAAAATTATTATTTTATATTCAAATCTATATCGGGGGAACAAAAAACAATAAGAGATAGACTTTAGGTTAGCCCAAATCAATTATTTTTTAAAAAAGTTTCACTTTAGAAGAGTTAGTTTTAAATATCCTTCATAAACAAAATATTAAACAATTCTTAAAATCTTATAAATTAATTAGGTATACTTTTAAAATTTACCGTAGTATCTCTAACAAATTACGAAATAAGATCAGAAAGGCAAAAATTAACTTTTTTAAAAAAATTTTTTAAGTTTTCTTGACCTAAATGAAAAATGTTAGAATTTTTTCTAAAATAGTAATTGGAAAGGGTGCATGAGAAGTTAAAAGATATATTCAAGGAAATAGTAAAGTCTCTGCTTAATAATTTTAAGTTACTTAACCCAAAATGCTTTGTTTAAATTGAAAAAAATAAAATTATAGTGTTTAAGTTATCCAAAATCAAAAATATTTTCTAAAATTGTTTACTTTAATGATGGTTAGTTAGAAATCAATTCTAAAAACCTAATAAATGAATAAAGGATACTAAATTAATCTTTTTATCAAAAAATTGATTAAAATAATTATAATTTTATTAAAAAGAATCTAATTTTTTCTTTTCCGATTATATTTATTAAGAAAATAAAACAAATTGTTTAAAACAAAAAAAAAAAAAAATTGTAAAATTTACATGAATAAAACCTTTTTTTCCCCTTTTGTACAGAACTTTTGATTAAAATCAAATTATTCTTTATTTTTCGTCTTATTAAAAATATTTATATACCTTTTTATCTAGACAAGTTACTACAACTGACCACAACTAACCACAATAGGCAAATAATCCACTAAAATTATTATTTTATATTCAAATCTATTTCGTGGGAACAAAAAACAATGGGAGATAGACTTTAGGTTAGCCCAAATCAATTTATTTTTTAAAAAGTCTCACTTTAGAAGAGAGTTAGTTTTAAATATCCTTCATAATAAAAAAATTATAAACAATTCTTAAAATCTCATAAATTAATTAGGTATACTTTTTAAAATTTACCGTAGTACTCTAACAAATTACGAAATAAGATCAGAAAGGCAAAAATTAACTTTTTTTTAATAAATTTTAAGTTTTCTTGACCTAAATGAAAAATGTTAAATTTCTTTCTAAAAATAGTAATGGAAAGGGTGCATGAGAAGTTAAAAGATATATTCAAGAAATAGTCAGTCTCTGCTTAATAATTTTAAGTTACTTAACCCAAAATGCTTTGTTTAAATTGAAAAGAATAATAAATTAAAAAAAAATACTTATTTAAAAAATTAAAGTCTTATCCTAGAATTTTTAGTGTTTTTATTACTTGCCCATATAAAAATTAGCAAACAATTCAAGAAAATTATAATTTTTTAACAGCAAGTGACTTTGAGAACAAAAAATAATAATAAATAGTGTTTAAGTTATCCAAAATCAAAATATTTTTCTAAAATTGTTTACTTTTAATGATGGTTAGTTAGAATTTCAATTCTAAAAACCTAATAAATGAATAAAGGATACTAAATTAATTTTTTATCAAAAAAATTGATTAAAATACTTATAATTTTATTAAAAAGAATCTAATTTTTGCTTTTCCGATTATATTTATTAAGAAAATAAAACAAATTGTTTAAAACAAAAAAAAATTGCAAAAATTACATGAATAAAACCTTTTTTCCCCTTTTGTACAGAAATTTTTAGTTAAAATCAAATTATTCTTTATTTTCGTCTTATTAAAAATATTTATATACCTTTTATCTAGACAAGTTACTACAACTGACCACAACTAACCACAATAGGCAAATAATCCACTAAAATTATTATTTTATATTCAAATCTATTTCGTGGGAACAAAAAACAATAAGAGATAGACTTTAGGTTAGCCCAAATCAATTATTTTTTAAAAAGTTTTACTTTAGAAGAGGTTAGTTTTAAATATCCTTCATAATACAAAAATTATTAAACAATTCTTAAAATCTTATAAATTAATTAGGTATACTTTTTAAAATTTACCGTAGTATCTCTAACAAATTACGAAATAAGATCAGAAAGGCAAAAATTAATTTTTTTTAATAAATTTTAAGTTTTCTTGACCTAAATGAAAAATGTTAGAATTTTTTTCTTAAAATAGTAATTGGAAAGGGGGCATGAGAAGTTAAAAGATATATTCAAGGAAATAGTCAGTCTCTGCTTAATAATTTTAAGTTACTTAACCCAAAATGCTTTGTTTAAATTGAAAAAATAATAAATTAAAAAAAAATTACTTATTTAAAAAATTAAAGTCTTATCCTAGAATTTTTAGTGTTTTTATTACTTGCCCATATAAAAATTAGCAAACAATTCAAGAAAATTATAATTTTTTAACAGCAAGTGACTGTGAGAACAAAAAATAATAATAAATAGTGTTTAAGTTATCCAAAATCAAAATATTTTTCTAAAATTGTTTACTTTTAATGATGGTTAGTTAGAAATCAATTCTAAAAACCTAATAAATGAATAAAGGATACTAAATTAATCTTTTTATCTAAAAAAATTGATTAAAATACTTATAATTTTATTAAAAAGAATCTAATTTTTGCTTTTCCGATTATATTTATTAAGAAAATAAAACAAATTGTTTAAAACAAAAAAAATTGCAAAAATTACATGAATAAAACCTTTTTTTTCCCCTTTTGTACAGAAATTTTTGGTTAAAATCAAATTATTCTTTATTTTTCGTCTTATTAAAAATATTTATATACCTTTTTATCTAGACAAGTTACTACAACTGACCACAACTAACCACAATAGGCAAATAATCCACTAAAATTATTATTTTATATTCAAATCTATTTCGTGGGAACAAAAACCATAAGAGATAGACTTTAGGTTAGCCCAAATCAATTATTTTTAAAAAGTTTCACTTTGGAAGAGAGTTAGTTTTAAATATCCTTCATAATACAAAATATTAAACAATTCTTAAAATCTTATAAATTAATTAGGTATACTTTTTAAAATTTACCGTAGTATCTCTAACAAATTACGAAATAAGATCAGAAAGGCAAAAATTAACTTTTTTTTAATAAATTTTTAAGTTTTCTTGACCTAAATAAAAAATGATAGAATTTTTTTCTAAAAATAGTAATTGGAAAGGGGGAATGAGAAGTTAAAAGATATATTCAAGGATATATTCAAGGAAATAGTCAGTCCCTGCTTAATAATTTTAAGTTACTTAACCCAAAATGCTTTGCTTAAATTGAAAAAAATAATAAATTAAAAAAAAAATACTTATTTAAAAAATTAAAGTCTTATCCTAGAATTTTTAGTGTTTTTATTACTTGCCCATATAAAAATTGCAAACAATTCAAGAAAATTATAATTTTTTAAAAGCAAGTGACTTGTGAGAACAAAAAATAATAATAAATAGTGTTTAAGTTATCCAAAATCAAAATATTTTTCTAAAATTGTTTACTTTTAATGATGGTTAGTTAGAAATCAATTCTAAAACCTAATAAATGAATAATGTATACTAAATTAATCTTTTTATCTAAAAAAATTGATTAAAATACTTATAATTTTATTAAAAGAATCTAATTTTTGCTTTTCCGATTATATTTATTAAGAAAATAAAACAAATTGTCTAAAACAAAAAAAAAATTGCAAAAATTACATGAATAAAATCTTTTTTTCTTCTCACAAGTCACTTGCTGTTAAAAAATTATAATTTTCTTGAATTGTTTGCTAATTTTTATATGGACAAGTAATAAAACCACTGTAACAAACTTTTTCAGTTTGTTACAAGGATTTATAAATTTTCACTTAAAATAACTTTACCACAACTTAATTGTCCTTTATTTTAATTATTCACTGTAATTTATAATATTAGCTTACTTATTTCAATTTTTAAGTCATCAATATTAAATATGCTTTTAAATACAACCCTGTAAAAGCGTTTATAATGCTGCATACATTCAGGAGCATCCAAGTATTGATTTTTCTAATTGGAATAGGGTGAGCGATTTTCGACTCTATATCTATTTTAAGTCAGTTAAGTAATAAAATCCTTTGTTTTGTGATAGGTTATGTTTTAAAAAACTGTGACACTTGGTTTTTTTTTTTGAAATTTCATTAAATAACCTAACAATGCTGAATAGTTATCTCCGTTTTGTAATTTGAATTTTCCCCCCAAAAGGACAGTAAGCAACAGTTTCATACCACCTAAGACCTTCAAACCTGTCATTTTTATGGAATGCGAGGTGATAAATACCTGTGATTGATTTGAAAAAGGCCTCTTTGCATATTTACCGAATAAACAGAATGTCTGCTAGTGCATAGTTTATTATTTTTCTTAGCCTGTGGCTTTTGCAGTTTAAACTGATTTTAAATTTTATAACCTATGTAACATCCTCTATGAGATTTTAAAGACATTCTTTGGGCCATAACATCTGGTAAGTCGGCATTTTCGTCAATTTTAATAGTTTCCCTTATCTCATACCTACCATTTTGTTTCAGGCTTTCATCATATATTTCATCGTATATTTCATCTATCGTATATTTTACGTTAGAGTTTTTTTTTTTTTTATTTTTTCAATATTATCTTTATGGGCTTTCCTTAACTGGAGTTTTAAAGAATTTTCAAAGTTTTTATGGATTTCTGAGGTTGTACGTAACCACGTGGTCGTGTTGGCAAAAGTCCAAGCGGTTTATGGTTTATGTATTTCTGGCGAATGCAGTGTTGCTGGTCCAGCGAAGGAATCCTTCAGCTCCGTATAGTACCGTGTGGTCATTTCTGGCAGTGCAGTGTTGTCCAGTCCAGAAGGGAGTTTAGGTTGGTTCCATTAGAGTTCCAGAAATCAAAAGATAAGTCCATTTATAAATTAATTTTTTTTATTTTTGCCTGGCTCAGTGCAATGGCCATGTACTGGTGCTCAGTTATATAACTTTTTTAATTAAATTATCATGTTATCAAATTTTCTTATGCTTTAATCATTACTGTCTTATCAATTTAAATAAATCTCTGTACTTAATATTTAATTTTTATTAATTATATTATAATTTTCTTGTTATATGTTAAATATGCAAAGAGCAAAGTAACAACCGATCATTTTATTGGGTTCCATTGTTTGTTTGTCCAAAGATTTTGGATTGCAAATTAAATTTATTATTTTTTTCTTTCTCAAACTGATAATTAGTTCAGCTGCTTAATTATAACTAACCACCAATCATTAAACTTGAGTTGCATTATTTGTTTGTGCCTGTAAAGGACTGCAATATCAATTTAACTTACATCATACGAATTAGCTCAGCTGCTTAAATTACTTAACCACCGATCATTAATTGAGTTACATTTTTGTTTGTGCCTGTAAAGGACTGCACATATCAATATAACTTACATCATACTGAATTAGCTCAGCTGCTTAAATTACTTAAACCACCTGATCATTAATTGAGTTACAATTTTTTGTTTGTGCCTGAAAGGGACTTAAATTTTTATCCATTTAAGTAACATCACCTGAGATAGTTCAGCTGCGTTAACTTACCTTAACTTATCTAAATTTTCATTATTATTTCCTTATTAAATTTAAAACTTTTCTTCATAAAATCATTTTTGTAACTTAAATTTAATAAATTTCAATTTAATAACTCTTTTCTAAATTAGTATACCTCGATTCATAAATTTAATGATAAATAGATTTCTTTTGTTCCCCAAATATAAAGTATCTCCACTGGTTATCAGTTTATTAATCAATACTTATTTTTTTGGGTCATTATTTTATGTAAATTGCCTTATTTTTTTAATACTGGCATGTGTTTATTTTTGTATATGATAAAAATATTTTTCTAAATTGCTTGCACTTATCTATCAAATTATATTTCATTATCTCACAACCTTTTAATTCATATAAGCTTTTCCAAATTAGAAATTTATTTATCTTTTTTTTTGTTTAATTTAAGTAAGGATACAGAACTTCACATGTCCAATGGTTAAATTCTTTATTATGTTAAATTAATAATAAGATACCTTTTAAATAAACCTGTTAAGTTTATTTTTGACTTTTATTACTTTTGTCTTTGTTTTGTTTTTCCCTTTGAACTCCTATAGTTCTGGCGCCCATTGTCTGTACTTGCATAAATAGTCTGATTAATCAAAATATCTTTTTTAACAACAGCTAGCCGAGTGAACTCATCCCAAATAAAAATAATAAAAACTATTTTACAACAATATACATTAAAATAAAAGCACACATTTAAAACAAACTAAGAACAATCAACAATTAATTATTTCTTATTTTTTTATTATTTTTATTACAAACTGGCACCTTAAACGTGGGGCTCAAAATTGGACTTAATTTGTGTAGTACAGACATAAATTTGTTATTTTCTGTGATTTTCTGACCTTACTTAGATTTTTATATTTCTTATCTTTATCTTAGTTTAAAATATACCTTTGGTATTATTACTAATTATTGTTTTCTTTAGGTAACTATTAAGATGTCTAAATTAAATCCTACATATCTCTGGGAACTTATGATCAGAGGAATTCTTGTACAATCATCCGACAATCCTGACCAATTAAAAGTTGTGTTAAGAGACGTATTAAGAAACGAACAGACAGCAAATTTCATATCTCATCTAGAACCACCAATGGATTTTGACTTGAATCTGCAATTTGCAGAAAGAAATTATCTTCTTGGAACAATTGGTAATGTCTTTTCAGTCAGACGAACGTCACGTTGATTATAGAGATTTATATCACGTTTACATCATGTCAGAAATAGAGTTTGCTATTTAAATCCTAAAAATGCTGATCAACAAGCTACTAAATATCAACTTTTTGAATTCAATACATCTCTTATTACACTTTTAGAAAGTAAGGCCTTAAGCCACCAAGTTAATTTATTGGATCTTAATGATGATGGGTCTCAGCAGGATAATCCTGTAAGTAATTCTTCTCCTGAAGAAGATGAAAGCATTCATCAGACCTCTTTTCCTCAAGAAAATGTAGAATCAAGCTCTCGCAGAGTTTCTTTTGCTGAAAATACTTCTCGAAATAATGAAAATATAATTGTTCATTCAAATATTGTGTTAGATCCTCCTAGACCTCTTGAAAATACTTTACAGCAAAATTCTGGCCAAACTTATGATCAACGTTCTGTTCAATATAATGCTTTTGAAAATATTCCAAATTTTTCACAACAATTGCCTAGTAATAGCCTTGTAAATCAATTTAATAATAATAGTAATCATTTGAATCAAGTTAATAGTGCACCTTCGTCAAATATCCAAAATGTCTTATCTTCTCAAAGTTTGAATCGTAGCTTGCCTAGTACATTAAATCGAAATTTACCTACTTTACAAAATCAAATAATAAATAATCAAAGTTTACCTATCTACTCTTCAAATTATGCTCAAAATTACACCGATAATGTAAATATTGGTAGTAATAGCCAAAGCCAACCAAAACATACTGAAACATGCTTAACACAAAATTTAACCTATAATAATAGTAATGGTAATCAAACTTTGACTCCTGAGTATTCTGTTAATCAATTAAATACCTGTCAAAATTATCATGCAAATTCTAGAAATTTAACTTTTACTTGTGCTCAAGAGAAACCACATCATTTTAATAATCACAATGCCTTAAGCACGACTTGCTGTCAACCAAATCAACAAAATCATAGAAATTTTGTCGCTCAAAATAATTGTTGTAACAGTAATATAATACAAAATTTATCGCAAAGTATAATGCCAAATTGTAATGCAAATATGCCAAATGTTAATATAAATCTTAATCCTAACTTTAATATAAATTCACATGGGCAAAGCCAACTTTTAAATTGTGTTAACAGTTCAATGCCTTTTCAAGCTAATTCACAAGATATGCATTTTGCCAACCAATCACTACATAATTGTTCACATATTAACAACAATCACTTTAATAATTATAAATTTAATCAAACTCCACCATTTCATCGTAATAATCTAAAATTTAATGGACAGAATCAGAGTTTACATAGTTTTCTGGAAAGAATTGAAGAGTTTTGTTTGGCTCATGGCATACCTAAGAATAGCCTTTTAAATTATGCTCACGAATTCCTTGACGGGGACGTTTTAATTTGGTATCGATCTATTAGACATTTAGTACCTTCTTGGGAATTATTAGTACAACGTTTAAAATGTGATTTCTTACCTATTGATTATGAGTTAAGTTTATGGGACGAAGTTCGAGCGAGAACTCAGGGAAATTTAGAAAGACCTCTTATTTATATAGCCATTATGGAAAATCTTTTAAGCGTTTCATAAATCCTGTCGATGAACAAGTTCAATTAAGATTAATAATCAAAAATTTACTTCCTTATTATCAGCAAAATTTAGCACTCAGACAACCAAACTCTAACTTAGAACTTAAAAATCTTTGTAAAATTTTGGAAGATACTAAAATATGTACAGATAAATTTCAGGGTCCTCCTGTCATTTCCAATACCACTTTAGAACCTGAATTAGCTTATCGTAGAACTTTTTCAAAGAAATTTTTGCCTATAAATGAAATAACAAGTAGTACTGATCAGGAAAATCTATTGGATCTTAATAATCAGGTTAAATTTGAGAATAGCAAACTGAACGAACTTGCAAGAAATAATTTAGAAAGTAAAGATCAAAACCAATTAAAGTTGCATACACCTAAAAAGGTTAAATTTCTCAAATGTTTTAACTGTGATGAGAATGATCATCATTTTAGAGATTGTACTAAAAAGAAAAAGATTTTCTGTTATGGTTGCGGCAAAAAGGACGTAATTAAAACCAATTGTCATTCGTGTTCAAAAAACTAGCTAAGCGCGACTTAAAAGTCGGTAAAAGTTGCGAAAAACATTTTCTAAAATCCGGCAAAAGATCTCATAAAAAGTTTAAAAAACACTTTAAATTTAAACAAAAAAATAAGTTGAGTACAAATCAGAATAATTATAATCATGTTAAGTCTCATGAATTTTTGACTAACACCGGTAACTATTCTTATTCTTTAACTAATAAATGGTCTTCTTGGCTTAACACCGTTAAGCATTTTCTAAAACACAATGAAATTATTAAAACTAACGAAATTTCTCCCTTATTTAACCACGGTACGTTTGCTGATTTCAGACCTTATGTAGATGTATTTATAAAAAATAGAATTGTTTCGGCTCTTGTCGACACTGGAGCAATGCACAGTGTAGTGGGTAAAAGGGGTTATGAACTATTATCGAAGTTAGGTTTTAAGTTAATTAAACATGATAAAAATAGAGACGTAACTACTGTTGATGGCAAAACTCAAGAAACATTAGGATATTTTGTAGTACCATTGACAATAGAAGACAAAACTTTACATTTAAAAATTTTGGCAGTCCCAAATATTCGTCAAACTTTAATTTTGGGGGTAGATTTTTGTAATGGTTTTCAGTTAAAGTTAAATTTTAAAAGTAATTCTTTTTCTATTGATCAATCTTTACAGTTGGATGAAATTGTTGTTAAAGAACAATTTAAAAATATTTCTATTAAAACAGAAACTGATCTTACCACTGATCAACTTTTAAAGTTACAAGGGGTTATTGAAAAGTTTAATAATTTAGTTTCTGATAATCTGGGTGTTACTGATTTAATAGAACATAAAATCGAAGTTACTTCTAATGAACCTTTTCGCAAGAAACCATTTTTATTATCTCCTATATGCAAAAACATATGAATGATGAGTTGGATCGTATGCTTCAGTTGGGTGTCGTCAGACCTTCCAAAAGTCCATACGCTTCTAATGTATTGCTTGTTAAAAAAGAATCCGGAGAGTTCAGATTGTGCTTCGACGGGCGTGCACTTAATAATATTACCATAAAAGACCGATATCCTTTACCTAATTTAACTAGAATTCTTGATATGCTAAAAGATGCAAAATTTTTAAGTTCAATTGATTTGAAACACGCTTTTGGCAAGTAAAATTAACGGAAGATTCGTGTGAAAAAACTGCTTTTACGGTCGTTGGACGTGGACACTTTGAATTCGTGCGTATGCCATTTGACTTTGCAATTCTGGTCAAACCTTACAAAAATTAATGGACAGACTTTTGATCCCTCCGTAGAGAATAATAATATTTTTGTTTATCTGGATGATTTAGTAATTGTAAATTCTAATTTTGATTCTCACATTGCCACTTTAAATAAAGTATATCAGGCACTTAAGTCAGCAGGTTTAACTATAAATGGAAAAAATGTAAATTTTGTCAACCAAGTTTATCTTTCCTTGGTTATGTGGTAGATAAAAATGGATTACACAGTAATCCAGAGAAAGTAGAATCTATCTGTAAATATCCAATCCCTAAAACTGTAACAGAAATTAAAAGATTTATAGGAATGGCCTCGTGGTATCGCCGATTTATAAAAATTTTTCTGAATTAATTGTTCCACTTAATCATCTTATTAAAGGTAAAAAGAAAGGTCAAAAATCGAATGGTCTAATGAAGCTAATGTCGCTTTTGAAAATTTAAAACAGAGACTTATCTCAACACCAGTATTACGAAATCCAGATTTTTCAAAACCATTTTCAATACAAACAGATGCTTCTCAATACGCGATAGGCGCGGTAATTACCCAGGGAGAAGGGGAAAATGAATATGTAGTGGCGTATACATCTCGTACATTAACAAAATCTGAAATAAATTATACGGTTAGTGAAAAGAACTCCTTGCTATAGTTCACTCTGTTCTTAAATTTCGTTCCTACATAGAGGGAGTAAAATTTAAAATTATTACGGATCACAATGCTCTTACGTGGCTTTATAAATTGGACAATCCAATGGGACGTTTATGTAGGTGGGCTATTCTATTGTCACAATTTGATTTCGAGTTAATTTATAGACCGGGGTCTTGTAATGTAGTTCCAGACGCTTTAAGTAGGGCACCTGTTGAAATATCGCCTATTTCTTCTTCAGAAATATCTGATAACGTGAGAGTCGACAAGTGGTACTCAAGGATGTTAAATAATGTTAAAAACTTTCCTGAAAAATACCCTAGATTTCGCATCGAGGACACAATTTTATATAAACATTTTCTACCAAATCATAATCTTAATATAAATCAAAAGAATTGGAAACAAGTAATCAATAAATTTGAGAGAATTAACTTGTTAAGAAAATTCCATGATAATCCGTCTTCTGGACATTTTGGCTTTCAAAAATGCTTTTATAAAATCTTTGAACAATATTGGTGGCCAGGTATGCGACACGATGTTAAAAAATATATTTACAATTGTCAAGTTTGCAATGAACAAAAAGTATCTCAACTTCCTCAAGCCGGTTTAATGGGCGCACCTAAAAATGTCACAGTACCTTTCAAACTTATTTCCATGGATATTCAGGGGCCTTATCCAAAATCAAAATCGGGTTATTGTTATTTACTTGTAATAGTTGATTGGTTTACTAAGTTTACATTTATTCATAAAATGAAAAGGGCTTTAAGTAAAGACGTGTGTAAATTCGTAGAAGAATATGTTTTCACTTATTTTGGGGTTCCTCAATCTGTAGTCATGGATAATGGTAGTCAATTTAAATCAAAAGAGTTTCAAAACCTTTTAAAAGAATATAACATAAGTAACGTTTGGTATAATGCTAGGTATCATCCACAAACCAATAATGTTGAGAGAGCTAACAGAGTAATTGGTACTGCTATTAGGTCATATATTAAAGACAAAAATCATAGAGATTGGGATAAAAATGTACACAAAATTTGTAATGCTATAAACACAGCAGTTCATAGTTCAACTTCTTATTCCCCAGCCTTTTTAACGTTTGGTCGAAATCTACCTGATTCTGGTGATTACTATGGGATAATAAAAGATAAAAATTTGTCTCCTTATAAATTTGTATCTCGTGAAAATTTAGTTTCAGAATTATCGAAATTACCAAGTATTTATGAGCAAGTTGCTAAGAACATTCAGAAATCATATGATAGATATAAAAAGTATTATGATTTGCGCAAGCGACATTTAGAATTTGAAGAAGGTGATACAGTTTATAAGAGAAATTTTGTTTTGTCAGATGCAGGCAATTACTTTTCAAAAAAGTTAGCTAAAAAATTTACAAAATGTAAAGTTTTTAAGAAAATATCTCCTTTAGTATATGAACTTCTAGATGAGAATGATAAGAACATTGGTCAATATCATATTAAAGATTTAAAATCTGGTCCGGATATGACTGATGATATGTCTGATTTTGAGTAATCCTGTAGCAATTATTCTTTCTTTAGATATATTTAGTTAAGGTAGTTTTAAAAATTTAAGTATTTTAGTAAGAATTTAGTAGGGTAACTTTCTAAATTTGTATCTATTATCTAGTATAAGGTTGTACCTAGTATAAGGTTAGGTAGCACGTAATTTATATTTAATTGGTAACATGATAATTTTTTCTGGTAATTTATCTGAAGGTTACGCCATTTTTTTAATATTTTTTTTTTGAAAGGGTATTTGTAACAAACTTTTTCAGTTTGTTACAAGGATTTATAAATTTTCACTTAAAATAACTTTACCACAACTTAATTGTCCTTTATTTTAATTATTCACTGTAATTTATAATATTAGCTTACTTATTTCAAATTTTAAGTCATCAATACTTAAATATGCTTTTAAATACAACCCTGTAAAAGCGTTTATAATGCTGCATACATTCCAGGAGCATCCAAGTATTGATTTTTCTAATTGGAATAGGGTGAGCGATTTTCGACTCTATATCTATTTTAAGTCAGTTAAGTAATAAAATCCTTTGTTTTGTGATAGGTTATGTTTTAAAAAACTGTGACACTTGGTTTTTTTTTTGTTTTTTGAAATTTCATTAAATAACCTAACAATGCTGAATAGTTATCTCCGTTTTGTAATTTGAATTTTCCGCCAAAAGGACAGTAAGCAACAGTTTCATACCACCTAAGACCTTCAAACCTGTCATTTTTTATGGAATGCGAGGTGATAAATACCTGTGATTGATTTGAAAAAGGCCTCTTTTGCATATTTACCGAATAAACAGAATGTCTGCTAGTGCATAGTTTATTATTTTTCTTAGCCTGTGGCTTTTGCAGTTTTAAACTGGATTTTTAAATTTTATAACCTATGTAACATCCTCTATGAGATTTTAAAGACATTCTTTGGGCCATAACATCTGGTAAGTCGGCATTTTCGTCAATTTTAATAGTTTCCCTTATCTCATACCTACCATTTTGTTTCAGGCTTTCATCATATATTTCATCGTATATTTCATCGTATATCTTTCATCGTATATTTTACGTTAGTTTTTTTTTTTTTTTTTTTTTTTATTTTTTCAATATTATCTTTATGGGCTTTCCTTAACTGGAGTTTTAAAGAATTTTCCAAGTTTTTATGGATTTCTGGAGTTGTACGTAACCACGTGGTCGTGTTGGCAAAAGTCCAAGCGGTTTATGGTTTATGTATTTCTGGCGAATGCAGTGTTGCTGGTCCAGCGAAGGAATCCTCAGCTTCCGTATAGTACCGTGTGGTCATTTCTGGCAGTGCAGTGTTGTCCAGTCCAGAAGGGAGTTTAGGTTGGTTCCATTAGGAGTTCCAGAAATCAAAAGATAAGTCCATTTATAAATTAATTTTTTATATTTTTGCCTGGCTCAGTGCAATGGCCATGTACTGGTGCTCAGTTATATAACTTTTTTAATTAAATTATCATGTTATCAAATTTTCTTATGCTTTAATCATTACTGTCTTATCAATTTAAATAAATCTCTGTACTTAATATTTAATTTTTATTAATTATATTATAATTTTCTTGTTATATGTTAAATATGCAAAGAGCAAAGTAACAACCGATCATTTTATTGGGTTCCATTGTTTGTTTGTCCAAAGATTTTGGATTGCAAATTAAATTTATTATTTTTTTTCTTTCTCAAACTGATAATTAGTTCAGCTGCTTAATTATAACTAACCACCAATCATTAAACTTGAGTTGCATTATTTGTTTGTGCCTGTAAAGGACTGCACATATCAATTTAACTTACATCATACTGAATTAGCTCAGCTGCTTAAATTACTTAACCACCAATCATTAATTGAGTTACATTTTTTGTTTGTGCCTGTAAAGGACTGCACATATCAATATAACTTACATCATACTGAATTAGCTCAGCTGCTTAAATTACTTAACCACCGATCATTAATTGAGTTACAATTTTTGTTTGTGCCTGAAAGGGACTTCACTTATCCATTTAAGTAACATCACACTGAGATAGTTCAGCTGCTTTAACTTACCTTAACTTATCTAAATTTTCATTATTATTTCTTATTAAATTTAAAACTTTTCTTCATAAAATCATTTTTGTAACTTAAATTTAATAAATTTCAATTTAATAACTCTTTTCTAAATTCAATATACCTCGATTCATAAATTTAATGATAAATAGATTTCTTTTGTTCCCTCACAATATAAAGTATCTCCACTGGTTATCAGTTTATTAATCAATACTTATTTTTTTGGGTCATTATTTTATGTAAATTGCCATATTTTTTTAATACTGGCATATGTTTATTTTTGTATATGATAAAAATATTTTTCTAAATTGCTGGCACTTATCTATCAAATTATATTTCATTATCTCACAACCTTTTAATTCATATAAGCTTTTCCAAATTAGAAATTTATTTATCTCTCTTTATTTTTGTTTAATTTAAGTAAGGATACAGAACTTCACATGTCCAATGGTTAAATTCTTTATTATGTTAAATTAATAATAAAATACCTTTTAAATAAACCTGTTAAGTTTATTTTTGACTTTTATTTCTTTTGTCTTTGTTTTGTGTATTTCCTTTGAACTCCTATAGTTCTGGCGCCCATTGTCTGTACTTGCATAAATAGTCTGATTAATCAAAATGTCTTTTTTAACAACAGCTAGCCGAGTGAACTCATCCCAAATAAAAATAATAAAAACTATTTTACAACAATATACATTAAAATAAAAGCACACATTTAAAACAAACTAAGAACAATCAACAATTAATTATTTTTTATTTTTTTATTATTTTTATTACACCACTAAAAATTCTAGGATAAGACTTTAATTTTTTAAATAAGTAATTTTTTTTTAATTTATTATTCTTTTCAATTTAAACAAAGCATTTTGGGTTAAGTAACTTAAAATTATTAAGCAGAGACTGACTATTTCCTTGAATATATCTTTTAACTTCTCATGCACCCTTTCCAATTACTATTTTTAAAAAAAAATTCTATCATTTTTCATTTAGGTCAAGAAAACTTAAAAATTTATTTAAAAAAAGTTAATTTTTGCCTTTCTGATCTTATTTCGTAATTTGTTAGAGATACTACGGTAAATTTTAAAAAGTATACCTAATTAATTTATAATATTTTAAGAATTGTTTAATAGTTTTTATATTATGAAGGATATTTAAAACTAACTCTCTTCTAAAGTGAAACTTTTTTAAAAAATAATTGATTTGGGCTAACCTAAAGTCGATCTCTTATTGTTTTTTGTTCCCACGAAATAGATTTGAATATAAAATAATAATTTTAGTTGATTATTTGCCTATTAGGGTTAGTTGTGGTCAGTTGTAGTAACTTGTCTAGATAAAAAGGTATATAAATATTTTTAATAAGACGAAAAATAAAGAATAATTTGATTTTAACCAAAAATTTCTGTACAAAAGGGGAAAAAAAAGATTTTATTCAAGTAATTTTTGCAATTTTTTTTTGTTTTAAACAATTTGTTTTATTTTCTTAATAAATATAATCGGAAAAGCAAAAATTAGATTCTTTTTAATAAAATTATAAGTATTTTAATCAATTTTTTTAGTTAAAAAGATTAATTTAGTATCCTTTATTCATTTATTAGGTTTTTAGAATTGATTTCTAACTAACCATCATTAAAAGTAAACAATTTTAGAAAAATATTTTGATTTTGGATAACTTAAACACTATTTATTATTATTTTTTGTTCCCACAAGTTACTTGCTGTTAAAAAAATTATAATTTTCTTGAATTGTTTGCTAATTTTTATATGGGCAAGTATTAAAAACACTTAAAATTCTAGGATAAGACTTTAATTTTTTAAATAAGTAATTTTTTTTTTAATTTATTATTTTTTTCAATTTAAACAAAGCATTTTGGGTTAAGTAACTTAAAATTATTAAGCAGAGACTGACTATTTCCTTGAATATATCTTTTAACTTTTCATGCCCCCTTTCCAATTACTATTTTAAGAAAAAAATTCTAACATTTTTCATTTAGGTCAAGCTTAACTTAAAAATTTATTTAAAAAAAGTTAATTTTTGCCTTTCTGATCTTATTTCGTAATTTGTTAGAGATACTATGGTAAATTTTAAAAAGTATACCTAATTAATTTATAAGATTTTAAGAATTGTTTAATAATTTTTGTATTATGAAGGATATTTAAAACTAACTCTCTTCTAAAGTAAAACTTTTTTAAAAATTAATTGATTTGGGCTAACTTAAAGTCTATCTCTTATTGTTTTTTGTTCCCACGAAATAGATTTGAATATAAAATAATAATTTTAGTGGATTATTTGCCTATTGTGGTTAGTTGTGGTCAGTTGTAGTAACTTGTCTAGATAAAAAGGTATATAAATATTTTTAATAAGACGAAAAATAAAGAATAATTTGATTTTAACCAAAAATTTCTGTACAAAAGGGGAAAAAAGGTTTTATTCATGTAATTTTTGCAATTTTTTTTTGTTTTAAACAATTTGTTTTATTTTCTTAATAAATATAATCGGAAAAGCAAAAATTAGATTATTTTTAATAAAATAATAAGTATTTTAATCAATTTTTTTAGATAAAAAAAAAATTTAGTATTATTTATTCATTTATTAGGTTTTTAGAATTGATTTCTAACTAACCATCATTAAAAGTAAACAATTTTAGAAAAATATTTTGATTTTGGATAACTTAAACACTATTTATTATTATTTTTTGTTCTCACAAGTCACTTGCTGATAAAAAATTATAATTTTCTTGAATTGTTTACTAATTTTTATATGGGCAAGTAATAAAAACACTAAAAATTCTAGGATAAGACTTTAATTTTTCAAATAAGTATTTTTTTTTTTTAATTTATTATTTTTTTCAATTTAAACAAAGCATTTTGGGTTAAGTAACTTAAAATTATTAAGCAGAGACTGACTATTTCCTTGAATATATCTTTTAGCTTCCCATGCCCCCTTTCCAATTACTATTTTTAGAAAAAATTCTAATATTTTTCATTTAGGTCAAGAAAACTTAAAAATTTATTAAAAAAAAGTTAATTTTTGCCTTTCTGATCTTATTTCGTAATTTGTTAGAGATACTACGGTAAATTTTAAAAAGTATACCTATTTAATTTATAAGATATATAAAATATTAGGCTACTTAGAACACTGGTATAATATAAGAATGTTGAAATAAACTTCTTAATATTCTTAAAGACGTAATTATATATATCGAATAGTGTTAAAAATTAACAAGCTTGTTTCTCCTAACTACCGAGATAGCGAACTTTTGAAACGTTTAATTCTGATATTTCGACAAGTGTGCGGTAATACATCCTGTGTCCACTGATAACACTTTCAATTGGAATAACATTTATTTGAAATTTCAGTCAGGGGCGTCGTAAGTCAAGTATATGTTTTATTCAAAATCTCTGACGACGACTAACAGCGGCGTAGCAAGTCAGTGGTGTTGTAAAACTGAGTAAAAATGATGAGTCATCATTATTGATTCATAGTATAGGAATAATGACTGTATTTTTCCCCTTCTATGTATTGATTATGAATGACTGGTATTATAAATAGAATTTAGAGATGTGCGTTCTCATTGAGAGTAATAGGACGGAGGAGTTTCAGTCGTCAGACCACTCTACAAAGGGGGCTGCTGAAGCAGAGAACTCGTCTTATGCTGTCATAGGGTCATCTCTATGTTCTTTTATAAACACCGATCATGTTTCAGATTCTGTTTAACGGTTGATTGTAGTCTCCTTAGAGACGAGCGGGTCGACACAGATTGCGCGGTGCCCACATGATTGGGAGAGTATCAGCTTTGATGATTATTAGCCCGCTCTACAAAGGCGGCTGTCATCTTAAAGAGCTAGGTATATAATAGCAATCAAGTGTTGTCTGATAATGGCTATTTAAAGAACCTGCATATCCCGTACAGAGTCGTAATTAACATAAATCTTAGAAATATACAGGGGTTTAAAATACTAACGGATTTTGTTTAACGGTTGATTATAGTCTCCTTGAAGACAGACGGGCTGACACTAGTAGAGGAGCCGACACTTAGCTCTCCGGACTAACTTAAAATTTATTTAGATTATAGATATATTAAGGAATAAACATCGATATTAATAGCATTGTTTTAATATTTTAGAAAAAAAAATGTTCGTTTGCGAATATTGTGCCACCTCATTCGCCAGCAAAGGTAATTTAACTCGTCATGGGGACTGCAGACCGATTCTCTGTATATGTAAAACGTGCAAGAAAGTTTTCAAGTCGAACGGGGCTCTTCAGCGCCATCAGAGAGAGAAACATCCTACTCCTAAGAGGATAGCTGCTGATTAACCAACGGGACCCATGGCAAAGAAAGCAAGACTTGATCTTAATAATGGTGAGTACAAAGCAAAAAAAATGTGTTAAAATTGTAGTTTATTTTATTTAATAAAATGTGTTAAACTTATTCAGAAGAACTAATTTTTTTTAATTTTATTTACAGAACCATCAACGTCTACCACGCAGCATTGTAGGGTGTGTCGTCTAGACGTTCCGGCTAGCCGTTGGTCTGGGCATTTGCGCACCCTACGTCATCGCTCCAACTAGGTATATTTCTTTTACCAAACATATTTTGGTGGATAATATCGAAAACAAGGAAGGTAGACAGCAGCAGGTATTTTTAAAGTTAAGATTTTTAGATAGTTTTCGTTTTATGGCATCAGGCCCAGATAAATTAAGTAAAAATTTAAAATCAGAACAATGTCGTGAAGTTAGGAAATATTTCCCTGACGAAGAAAAATTTCAGCTCATTCGACAGAAAGGTGTTTTCCAATATTCCTACGTGAATTCATTTTAAAAATTAAACGATGATAAGCTCCCATCACAAGATGACTTTTATAATGAGCTCAAGGACGAGCATATCACTGATGATGATTATAAGCGTGCTATAGCTGTATGGAACTTGTTTAAATGTCAAACTTTAGGCCATTATTCAGATATATATTTAAAATCGGACGTTTTATTGTTAGCAGATGTTTTTGAAAACTTTAGAGAAGTGTGTCTAGCTACATATAAGCTAGATCCAGCAGCCTTCTATACAGCGCCTGGATTGTCGATGACGAGCGCCCTAAAGGCGACTAAAATCGAGCTGGAGCTACTTACGGATCTAGAGATGATACACTTCTTTAAACACGGGATCCGCGGGGGTGTTAGCCAATGTAGTGTAAGGAAAGCAGTCGCGAATAATAAATTTATCCCTAATTACGACGCTTCTAAACCTTCCTCCTACATTATGTACTTGGATGCTACCAATTTATACGGGGCAGCCATGTCTCAATATTTACCAACAGGTGGCTTTAA
>JAHBCN010013206.1:24771-41590 GCA_019359885.1 Listronotus oregonensis | reverse complement strand
GTTGTCTAGAGGCTTTCAAACGAACCATACTCAGCGAAGTTTCTATTCAATAATTTGAATAAAATTCGATGAGGTTGTCGTCTCTCGGGATACGAGTTAAGATACACTTCCGATGTTTTCACACTGTTCCTATCATTCTTGTAATAAAGTTTTACCATATCTCGTTTTTCTTCATTGGTGAATTCCATTTTTAACAACACCACAACTGACAGTAAACACAGAATGTCATTTATACGTCACCGATTTGGGAAATCAAAGCCAACTACGTTATAAAAATATTCTAGTTAATTTTTCGGATTTTCCGGGCAACAAGGGTAACTTATGATACATCGTTGAAAATGTGATAAAAAGGGCCATTCAAATTTGTGGAATTCCCATATGGCGTCCATAAGAAAAAAAAAAGTTGATGATGGTTACGCAAAAACGAAACGTCGAGTTGCAAAACTATGAACACCATTCGATAGAGCGGAAAAGTGACAATGCTAATGTATTATTTATTTTGGAATTCGTTGAAAAAGAAACCCAGGAAAAAATAAAACGATTTTCCAAAATGTCGTTTTTTTCCGGATATCTCTATATATATGTATATATATATATATATATATATATATATATATATATATATATATATATATATATATATATATATATATATATATATATATATATATATATATATATATATATATATATATATATATATATATATATATATATATATATAATAAAAAAAAATATATATATATACCAATAGCCTTGCCCGCGTCAAAACACCGCTTCTTATGAGATTAGCGAAGTTAAGCGATGCCGAGCACGGTTAGCATTTACATAGGCGGCTGCTAGTGAAGACCGTGTTCGTTGGTTGTGGTGTGGTTCGAAACTCACGTCAAACTATAAGGTCCGGCTGGAAAAAATTACATAGATGTTAATAAGGGTACTTCAGAGCTATCAGTTATATTTGCATAAGGTCCGTCGTGGCTTTACCCCGCGTTGTCTAAAAGGTGCTGTAAAATGCAAATTCTGCATGTTTTTATGCTTGGGCAGCATTGACGTAACGGGGAATAAAGCGTGGATCGTTGTGTGCTTTTAAAGTTCTAAAATAAAGGAAACTAGAGTGTTTTTTTTTTCGATAAAATCCTAATCTTATAGGGTTAAAGCAATCCTTTATTTCATGACAACCTGTCATTCTCTCACATGTTTTAATAGCACATTATGCAGTTGTGATTTCAAGTAAAAATAAAATAAAAAGTTTAAAGCTTATTCCAGCATATTCCTACTGATTCAGCCTTCCAGTTAGGCAGTGCCAAAAAGCGTGCAAGAGTGAAAGATGAATCAAAATATAATCTTTCTCTCTCGCTCCAACGTGCTAATTGGTCGAGGAGGACCGTCTGACAAATCAGCACGACGAGTGGGATATATCCTTCCCACCGACCAATGAGCACGGGGAAGCGAGAGAGAAAGGTTATACTGTAATTCTTCTGTCGCTCTCGCTTGCTGGCTAGTAGCAAGGCTGCCTCTATAAGTATATGCTTAAGGGTTAAAATAAGTTTGTGATCTTTAATATAATTTCTTATTTTTATTTTGTTATTTGCCTGTATAAAGAATTTATGGGAATAAATTATATTTTTTGTGGTTTGTTTTAATAAATCCACCTTATAAAATGCAATTATGAAGGTCAGTGCATGCAATAGCCCTTCTCCTTCACCAGTAAAAATATTCAACTTGATCCTTATTATTCACTGACGACCAAAGCATTATAAATATTTATTAAAACAATACACAGAGAAAAACCTAACATAAGATACAATATTGTTAAAAAATAGTTATTTTCCTAACAAGTGCGCAAAGTGATACTTTCAAGTGCGGAAAAGTCATTTTGCGCAAGCGTTAGGATCAAAATTTTTCCTACGAGCATCAGATAATACCAATATTAAAGCAATGATTATTTTTTAAATTATGTTTAATCTGAAAGAACTACTACAACATATTTATAAATGGGAATTATTTGTTGATAACATTTACAACAAAAGAAGAGTTATTAGCATATTGTAAATTAATTGCAGAACCTGTAATTTCATTTAGCGGGTGGCTTATGGAAGCGCTTATTGTACGGCTTGATGAAGGTTGACTTAGCTCAGGAGGGGAGTTGTTCATGGTCAATATTTTATTCGACATATCCTTTTTCTGATTTGTGGATTCATCAATGTAGCTCTCAGCTACAGCCGTTGATTTCCAGCCCCCAAGTCGCTTGACATTGGTAATTCCTTCTCCAGAATCCGCTAACATAGTCGCAGAGGATCGACGAAAACTATGTCCAATGTACACTTCTGGATTTTTTAATTTTAGGTATGCAGCAATTTCTGAAGGCATTTTACCTATTGAATTTATTCCCACACATTGCGTACTGCATGCTCCTTGTTTATACTGGACAAAAAAACGTCTGTTTGGGGTATGTGGTTTTCACAAATTTGCATATTTACGGTACAATTGCAGATAAAGTCCGTTATTTGTTTCATCGGACACTACAAAGATTCTGGAAGTGTTATTTTTACTGTCAGGAATTTTCACCACTATCAAATTTTCATTATCCTGTATGTCATCAATCATTATTTTTGTAAGTTCATCTCTCCTACAAGCACCGGCTAATCCAAAAATTGTAGCAACTTTTATTAGAAGGTAAATATAATCAGGTGCTTCTTTCATGAATCTTGAAACTTCTTTGCTGAAAGTTTTTGATTTTTTTGGCCGGTATCCCACGTTTTGGTGTTTAAGTAGTGATGTTAGCTTGAAATATGAACTTAAATCAAGGTTCCTTTTCACTTTGAGGACACATTTTAACATAGAGCACTTACTCCATAAAGTATTAGGTTTATATGTTTTTTGCAAATCCGCAAAATAGGCTAAGAACACTTTTTCTTTAATACTTTTTGTCCCCTTGCTGGAGCACCAGTTTTCGAAATGACTATATTGATTCTCATATTTTTCACGAGATTTTGCTGGTAATAAATTCAAACTTACGGTATTTGCTGCATCCAGGATAGAATCTGGGGTAAGGCAGCTCATTGTTTGAGATGCCCTCAGACAGGACAACCCCTCGTTTCATCTTCAATAGACACTTTCGTATTGTCATACCAGATAGGAGGACTGGAAGGAAGGCCCTCAATCAAAGCCGATCGCATCTGGTATACAGATGGCTCCAAGACCAACAAGGGTGTAGGAGCTGGCATCTATGGAGATAAGCCTAGAGAAAAGGTAATCTTAAGTCTCGGTCAGCGCGCCACGGTTTTCCAAGCGGTAATCGCAGCAATAGTGCATTGCACCGTGAGAATTAAAGAAAAAGGGAGTAAAGGAAAAAATATCGTCATTTACTCAGATAGCCAAGCGGCCTTGAAGGCCATCAGTTCCCCAAAAGTTACTTCCAAACTAGTCGGGGACTGTATACAGGCCCTGGAAAAAGTCGGCTTGGAAAACAAACTTACGGTAGCCTGGGTACCAGGCCACGAGGGCCATCCAGGTAACGAAGAGGCCGACGACCAGCCAAAGAGGATCAGCCGCGGAAATGATAGGCCCGGAGCCATTCTGCGGTATCTCGGCAGGTCTCTTCAAAGCATCTATTAAGAGTTGGGTAGACAGACAGTTTCAAAGCTGGTGGGTACAAACACCGGGACAACGACAGGCAAAGCAGTTCATTAAGACCTGCTCGGCCAAGTTTACATCGGACCTACTGAGCCACAGCCGTAAGGTCGTAAGGATAACGGTAGGTCAACTAACAGGTCATTGTAAACTCAACAAGCACCTGGAAAGAATAAACCTGGTGGAGGATAGCCTGTGTAGGTTCTGCCAGGAGGCTGAAGAATCAGCCCTACATGTGTGGTGCCATTGCGAAGCACTATGCAGGCTTAGGTTTACTAGGCTTGGGAAGGAGAAGCCAAAACCGGCAA
This sequence comes from Listronotus oregonensis, assembly GCA_019359885.1. Classification (NCBI taxonomy): domain Eukaryota; kingdom Metazoa; phylum Arthropoda; class Insecta; order Coleoptera; family Curculionidae; genus Listronotus; species Listronotus oregonensis. Next base: position 37,649 of record JAHBCN010013206.1, on the reverse strand, counting down.
GTTATATGGAGTGGCCAGTGTCGAGACTCTGGAGTCTAGTTAAGAAGACGGGCTTGGACAAGGTACTCTAAAGAACGATAGGAGAAACCACAATAAATCTGGTAAGGTTGCAGTGGTGGAGGTCATTTTTCGCCATCTCCGCTCAAATAATCTAATCTAATCTAATCTAAGGTAGCTCCTCATCGGAACTACTCATTTTAAATAATTATTTTTGTCGGATTTTTATTTAATTAAAAAAAGATACTATGACGCCTTTTCATTAAAAATGCTTGTTTGTATTGAAATTCATTTGTGCAATTGCTTGTTCATATGGAAACGAAGAAAAAATCTGACATGTGTTAAAATCACCAAGATTAAATATTGTTGTTTGACTTGTCATAATCATTTATTATTATTATACAGGGTAATTAAAAAAATGTTTTTTTTTGTGTTTTAGTTAAAATATTGAAAATTACGAAGTAACAAACAAAAAAGAGAATAAACTAAAACTTGAAATGGCTTCGTATATTGCATGAAATAGACTACAATTACTAAAATACATATAAATCTTGCTTACCTGTAAAATTTTAGAGTAGTTTTACTTTTCCGCGCGGCGTGCAGAAAAGTTCACTTTTCCGCACGCCGTGCGGAAAAGTGCAACTTAGCGCACTCAAATGCGTGCGGAAAAGTGGACTTTTCCGCACGCTCGTAGGAAAATTAATTATAAATAACACAAAAAAGTTTTAAAGAAGGAAAATTAATTAAAACGTCAATACAGAGCTTCAATCCACTTAATAATCTTGTCAGTACTTCCATCGTGCATCTTGCCAACAGTTCCAGCACTAAATCCCTAAAAAAATTCGCAGTCGCAACGCTATGAAATACCGAAAAAACCGGCGGAAAAATTTTGCGAATTCGTAAATCGCATTTCGCAAGCATATGAACTACGCTGTACGCTCCTAAATAAAATTATCAAGCTAGCCAGTATAAATCTAAAAAACAAAATCTACCAATAAGTAGGAACTATCGCCTTGCCAACTTAAAAATGTTAGCTCACATGAGGCATACCAAACGCGATTCTTTAAAGATAGTGCATACTAGGGTGCACTAGTGGTCTGCACCAAACAGATCGTTTAAATTTTGCACTTCGTAGCACTAGTTATCCAAATAGAAATGTAAAGATTTTGCCAACGGAAAACGGTACCTTTGGGATTTTAAGTTTTTTTGTTTAAAATCACGACAATTATTGTTTTTTATAGTTCTTGTCCTAATTGTCCTTTCCTAATTTGTGGTTCTTGGTAAAACAATGAGGGTTAAAATATAAGAGTAAACAAAAAAATTGGATACCTATATGACATAAACTAAATTGGAAGATGCCAGGGTGGTATTATGACAAAAAAGAATTGCGAAATACACCGTCTTCTGCTGATGGAATCGATTTCAAGACTGAAATGCGATACAGAAAAGAAGGTATTTTTTTTCATATAATTAAACTATAAGTTTTATACACTTCGTATAAAAACCTTATAAGTAAAATTGCTAATTATGTATGTGTAATTGATAATCAGTTCTAAATATTGAATTGTTTTACTTTTTTATGGATGTGGAACTTACCAACTAATTTGTACACTTACAAAATAATAAAATTGCCAGTTATGCGTAATCAGTGAATAACTAAAAATATACCTATAACATACACACAGATTTTTTATCAACACAAAGCTTATCAGAATAGTAAGCTTGTACATTTTCAAAATATCTAAATATAATTTGTTTAATTTAAAGAAACTTTACAGATGGGATTTCAGTAAAATCTATGACCAGCAATGAGTAAGTATGTGGTATGGCACTCAATGTGACAAGAATTTGCTTGTGGTTTAGATTTCACTCTTTATAATATAATATATTTTATCAAAAAACGAATAAAATTGTTGAAATTAAGTTAATTAGTTCAATTATACTCAGCTGGGGATTTTGATCATAATTTGCTTTTAAAATATTTACCTTTTAATCATTAATAGCCTGTACAACTGGCACAATTTAGTTGTTTCTTTATAAATTATACAATAGCTAAATTCAGGCTTCTGAGTCAACTTAACTTTTATGTTTTAAAACACTCCTCTACCCAAGGTAGCTATTACTTATACTCCATATAAGCCTTTGTGGGCTTTCATAAAGATAAAAGAAAAAATATACCCACAGCTAACACTCATATGGTGAGAAAATAAAGACTGCCCCCCTACCCTCTTAAATCTTCGGGAGTACTGAAGATATTTAAATCTAGTTTGGGATGTCAGCATGACTAGCAAAATAATGACAACCCACATAAAAATGACAGCTGTGTCACAGCAACAACGTGACGTCATTAATAAAATTTTTAGGTTTTTACATGCTGGCTACAGCCACAAATTTTTAGATCCTCATGTCAAGCCGCTTTTGTAATAGCATTAATTTTTATTTTTCCCAGTGTTGTTTCAATATTCCAATTTTCAGTTAATTTTTCGTGGCATTTACTAGCTGATATTTATGTCAAATTATAAAATGTCAGCTTAGTGATAGTTAATTTAATTATAAACAATACCCATAAAATCGTTAAATCTATTGGCAAACCTACAATACACAACACACTTACAGAGATCTGGTTAGTTCTGGTTAGAGAAAAATAAACAAAAATTCAAGTTTATTTTGTGTTGAAATTATCTGCCTTGGACTTCTTGGCATATGAACATTTTTTTGTAAATTCTTCGACATATTTTTTTTTATCTTGAGACAGTCCAGGAAGGCTAAGGCTTAAGTACTAACATGCTGTGGCTGTCTGAAGTGTGCTAAAAGGGAGCTTATTTACACGAGACTTAAATATTTCAAGATTTGGAGAAAAAGGAAAAACTTCTGCGGATAGCTATTCTTTGAATGGTGTCAAGAATGCTAAGTGTTGTAGGAGTCACCATTCCCCAGACATAAGAACAATATTCTAAAGAGGGTCTGATCAGATTAGAAGGAGAAAAATACTTTCTGGCTTGAAAAAGAAATCCAAGCTTTTTTGAAGCTGCTGAGGCTATGGAAGTAATGTGTTTGTGCAAGTTAAGGTTATTTTCAAAAGTAACACCAAGAAGATTAAACGATTCTTTGTTCTGCAGAACTTGGCCGCTTATATGTTATGGATGAGCACTGGCAGACTTTTTCGTGAAAGCGAACATGACAAGTTGCACACGTGCAGCTTTCCATCTCTCCAGAAAAATACCCAAATCGTGAGAGATTCGAAAGAGAGAAGTTAAGATGGGTTCCAGCACATTTTTTCAAGACGATTGCTGACAAAATAATATTGGACATTTTGTAAGGAACAGGGGCAACTGTTGAAAGAGGAAGATTGACGGGAGGATCAAAGGTAGAATTGGCAGAAAATTATTTGGCAAATAGTTCGACTTTTCCTTTGGCGGTAGAAACAATTTTTATCTTCAGAGATTAGGGGTGAAAAAGAATTTGTGCAAAAGTTTTGACTAATGTTTTTGGCAAAGGACCAGGAAGATTTACTACTATTTGATCAAGAGAGGACTTTATTTTTTATCCGATTAATGAAAGGGTCTTTGGCTTCTGAAATAGTTTGATTATACTGATTTTGTACTTGAATGCAAGCCTGTCGGTTTTCGGGACTAGGGTTATAAAGAAACTTTTTGTGTGTTTGAATTTTTGAAAGTCTGTCTTTGTCACAGGATTTAGAAAACCACGGTTTGTGATTTGGAGCTTTGGAGTTGTTTTTGGTATGAGAAATATAGGTCTCAATGCCCAAAACTTCACAAGTCCCTTAAAGGGCAAGTGGGGTGGTACCGCCTCAGGTGAGGAAAAGCTCCTCTGCCACCTGCTTAAATATGGAGTATTTCGGGGATATTTCTGCACACGCATAGATGATGCGTTGGCGAAGTTCATCCAGGTTTCGAGGAGGCATTTAAAAAAATTTAATTTTTTCATAACCCCACACAAATACATCTAAAAGGCTCATACCTGAATAATAAATATGTTCTATAGTTTTGTGGCGGATTAATGTTTTGATAAAATATGTTTTCTTTGGGAGTACTTGCCTTGAAATTTTCTAGAATAAAGAAAGGTGCTGAATTAAAATTTTTTGCGAATGATACAACTATAGTATTGCAGGATAATGATCTAGATCATCTGAGAGAGAAGGTGGTGGATACATAGATGAGGGTTGCTGATTGGTTCACAGCAAACCAGCTAAGCTTAAATGAGGCAAAAACAGAGCATATATTTTTTACATTGAAGCATATAGGGCATATAAACACGCTTGAATCGGTCCGTTTCCTGGGCCTCCACATCGATCCCAAATTAAGTTGGAACTCACATATCGAGTACTTATCTAAAAAACTGGCTTCCTGTGTGTATGCACTTCGAAATCTATCACAAACAGTTTCCTTAAATGTTGTCCTAACAGCATATTACTCATGTTTTGAATCAAAGGCTACATATGCATTGCTTGCTTGGGGCCATGCTCCAAATAGTAAGCGTATTTTTAGTTTACAGCGAAGAGCTATACTGGTCATAAAGGGAGTAGACTACAGGGCTGATTGCAAGCCACTTTTTATGGAATTAAACATACTTACTTTCCCTTGCTTATATATTTTACATTGTTTACTTTACACAAACTACACAACACATGAAGGCACGCATTCCCATCTAACGAGAAATAGGAAAAATATATTCCAAATATCACAGAATAAATAACGTTAGGACAGGCATATCATACTATCGTCCTAAAATATTTAATTTCTTGCCACTTTCTATAACTCAGCTACCTTCTAAAAAATTTAAATTTGTAGTAAAAAAATATTTGCTTTCGAAATGTTTCTATTCACTAGAGGAATATTACAAAAACAATTTTAGTGACATGATTGTCTAATAAAATTTTATGGGTCGATGTATAATTTCCTTCTGTTGACTGCAGTTTTGAATTGTAATTTTTAAATGATTTACTATGTATTGTTATTATTTATTATATTTGCAAATTGTACTTAAACCTGTGGAGGAAACTTTTTGTCTTTGTCTTTTGTCTAGAAAAGGGGACCACTTTGGTCAAAGTTCCAGGGTATAACGAACTGAGCCTGTTCAGCCCTATTGACCCCTATGAACTTGCAGATCGCCTGCAGTAAAAAGAAGATAAATCCCCAAAAAAAACAAAAAATGAAAAATACTAGTTTCGGTGGCAAGTCGGCCACCGTTGTCAAGATGAAATAAAAGGAAAAAATTAAACTAAATTTTATTTTTTTTTTGCTTTAATAACGAAATTCAATGAATAGGTATTAAATTTAATATTCATACTATCTTTAAAACACGAAACACTATTAGATCTCAAGTAGCAAAAACAAAACCATATAATATAAACAAAAACACAAAAAATAGTATTTATAAGTTTTCCTGTGAATGTTATAAATTTTATATACGTGAAACTTCCACACCATAAGCCAAACGCATAAAAGAACATAGAACATGCATTAAAAACACAGATTTACACAAATCAAAAATCCATCAACATGCATTTGATAACAACCACATAATAAACTGGAATGCTTCTAGCATTTTAGCAAAGAAAACTTGTTCAAAAAAAGCGTAAAATAAAGAAAAATGCATTTATTTTATTAAATAAAGATAAATGTGTAGCATCAATATCTGTTAATTTAAATAATACATGGTTACCTATGCTTGATGCTGAAGTAAATTCAGGTAAACTTAAAATCAATTAACACACCATACCAGCTTTTTGTCTCTTTGAATATTATAAATATACCAGTCAAATAAACTAATGTCATTTATGACAAAACGTCATAAAAAGTATAAAGCTTTCAGAATTTCTTAAGTTTTTAAAGCAAAATTTCTTAAACTTTAGTTTAATTTTTTCCTTTAGTTTCATCTTAACTACGGTGGCCGATTTGCCACCAAAACGTAGATTAGTATTTTTGATTTTTGGGGTGCTTTTCTTCTTTTTTGTTGCAGGCGATCTGCAAGTTCATAGGGGTTAATAGGGCTGAGCAGGCTCAGCTCGCTATACCCCGGGACCTGGACCGAAGTGGTCCCATTTTCTAGAAAATTTCAAGCCGACTACTCCCAAAAAAACATATTAAAATCTAAAAGGGTTAGGTCAGGTGACCTAGGTGGCCATTCTGTCAAACCATGACGACCGATCCATCTATTTTGAAAATTGGCAGTCAAACATTCTCTTACACCCAAAAATAGTTCGGTGGTGCACCATCTTGCTAAAAAATAATATCTTGTTGAAATTCTTGTGGATTTTGTGCCATAATATTGTTTATTAAATAAGTTATATGGGTTTGCAGAAGCTTACATACCTCTTACCGGTTAAATTTTCTTCTAAAAATATGGGGCCAACAGTATTCCCGCCCAGACTTTGTGGTGGCCTTCTGGAAATAAACGATGATTTATGTTACTCCAGTACCTACAGTTTTGTGTATTGACTTTACCGTTAAGGTAAAAGGTAGACTCGTCACTATAACAAATGTATTTAACATAGCCATTCGTCATTGTTTTGCAAAACTCAATGCGCCTGTCGAAGTAATCTTCTGTTATTTCGTAAACGATATTCATTTTATAAGGGTGGAAGTGCTTTTATTTTAAGTTTTTTTTATGGATGAATACGAAATATCACAGGTATTTGCCACGGATCGTGTACCATTTCAAACAACACTTGGACTTTGGTTTCTTCACCAATTTTTGGTCTTCCTGATTTTGGGACATTTTTTACTGATCCTGTTTTTATAAATTTAGACATCAAAGTTCTGGAAAACGTTCGTTAAACATTCCCGCAAAAACATGCAAATTACGATGAGTTTCTCCGTAAATTAAAATAGCTTGGACTTTTTTTTCTAGAAATGGAGCCTTTAAAAAAAAATAAAAGCAAGTTTTTGTAAAAATTGGATCATTTTGGGATATTTGTATTAGATGGCTATGAAATGTCACGATGAAACATATTATTAAGAAAATTTTGATAACTGCTCCGCTAGTAGGGATAAATTTGAACGTTTCTTTAAAATAGTGACTCGAAAATAGCACAGCTCCACAAAAAAAAGTTGCAGGTCTGAAAGACTTGACCATGGTATCTTCATGTTATTGGGGTCGCTGAATCTGAATCCGGGACCCCATCAGGTCAGGGTCAAGGACATTTCAAGGTGAAATCTGCAAAATTAATCGCAACAAATTTGAACAGTGTATACTTATGTTTTTAGGTCGCTGAACACGAATCCGTGGTCACTTTGACTCCATCGGGACATGCTCAAGAGCATTTTAAGGTTGAATCAGTAAAACCCATTGTATCCAAATTTGAACAGTGTATACTTATTTTTGAGGTCGCTGAATACGAACTGTGATCAGTTTGATCCCAACGGGTTAAGGTCAAAAGCATTTTAAGGTCAAATTTGTAAAATTAGTCGCATCCAAATTAAAGGTCCTTGAAATGCCTTTGACCCTGACCTGATGGGGTTTAACTGATCCCGAATTTTGATTTAGCGACCCTAGAATCATAGAGATATCATGATCAAACCTTTCAGACCATTAATTTGGATGCGATAATTTTACAAATTTTTACTTTGAGATGCTCTTGACCATGATTCACATATTTTACATATAGATAATAATAAAAACCAGTGTTACCAGAGTTGGTACAATTGTACCAAATTTGATTCTATTCGCTTTAAAGAAGTACGCTGGTACGACGCTGGCAAATTTAATACAATTTTTAATTTTTTATTTCTTCGAAAGAAATTACTTAATTTTCTGTCTTCTGAATTTCTGTATTTAAATTCGATAAACCAATAATTTCCTAATTCGTTAATAGATGTAATATTACCGTGCCTATATTCTTTATACTTTTACAGTTTTCACAGAACCGACATATGGTCGTAAAATAAAAAAAATCTATTGTTAATTATTTTATAAATATTTAAGTAAATTTTTATCATACTAGATAAATAATAATCAATTTAATAGCCAATGTCAAAACATATGGTTTATAAGTTGTAGAAAACACACCAAATACAAACATGTAATTAAAAATGTAGATTTATTTTAGGAGTAATTGAGAAGCTTGTTAAGAGCGTCAGAAGCATTTAAATTTGTCATTTTGACAGTACATAAAAGTTACTGGTGCCCGAGGTCAGCCAATTTGTTTAGAAAGAATTATCTAGAGTTTAAAATTAAAATATCTAATAAACCGATTTTCAGGCCGACATTTACTAAGAATACTTTTTTACAAGAAAAGATTGGATAATTAAAATTTTTTACTAGAACTTTATTATACAGGGGTACAAAAGTTTTGGTATTTTTAACACATGCAATATACCGCAGGTGGCGTCCTCGCAAGGTATAGCAAATCCGTGAACGGATTTCAATTTCTGTTCCAAAAAACCCCCTACACCAAATTTTAATTTAATATCTTATGAAACACTCGACTTACTTCAAAAAAACGATTTTATATTTCTCATTTTGACGCCCTGTATATTGAATACCGAGCGCCCAATTAAAAAATGGCATAACGAAAGTCGCATTATTTTGGGCCACCCAATATGTGGCCGACGGATTGGCCTCCTTTTTCCGGACACCCTGTATAACATTAAAAAAAAAAAAACATAAAAAAAGTAAAACTCCACACTGTTATGTAGTACCAAAAATACAAACCTGATTTACCCTTAAGTCCTATAGTTAGTTGCATAAACACACGTACACATCCATTAACAAAATTTCTGCTTACTATTTTAGATTCTTTTTTTTAAACAATACTGACTCACATTAAAAATTCACAACATTTCTTAGAAAAATTAACACACATTGACATAAACCCAAAATAACAGCCTGGTAAGTTTTAATGTTGTTAGTTTATTTACTAATGTTCCTGTGGATACAACGTTAATGTTGTATAAATTGTTGTATAAATTAGAAAATTTTGAATTATTAAATTTTGCGTAAAAACAACAAATTTTCAATATAACACTGACTTTTATAAACAAACTTCTGGCATGACCATGGGTTTACTTTTATCACCATTATTAAGTAAAATTTTTGTGGAAAATTTTAAATCCAATTTTGTATAAAATTATCAATAGAATCATTTACTTTGGTAGATATATATAGATGACATAATTGTATTTATCTACATGACGCATTGTCTAAATATACACAGTTTACACACATTTATACACAAGAATCCACTGTTCATTTCACTTTAGAAAAAACTCACAACTTCCTTTTCTTGATATTTTAATAAAAGAAGATGTAAATAATTTTGAAACTATTTACACAAAACCTACAAACAGATACTTAAATTTTAACACTAATTACCCAATAATGATAAAAAGGAGTTGTCTTTTGGATAAATTAAAATAATAAAAATAAAAAAAAATTAAAACATTTTTTAGTTCAAAGTAATTATCTTCTTGATTTTATAAACAAATGCTTTTTAAAATTTAAGTAACCAAATTTAAGACAAAATCCAAATAGACCAATTAAAAATTTATTTTTGCTATACAGGTTGTCCGGTAAGTTACGTGCAAACTTTCGGGAGCTTATAGGGGATGTCAAAATAAATCTAGTGTTTCATATAACTTTTTCCCTACAGCGCCCCCTAACGGAGATACAGGGTTGCAAGTATTTACTGACAATTTACATTCTTGGTTTTATCTTTTAAACCACTCTGTATAATTCAATAAAATTTTGGGATTTTTTAAGGGTATTATTATCGTTAAATCGACATTACAATGTGCTCTTTAACGTTTTTATGAAGTTAGAAACGGACTGGCTCTTACACAAAAGGGGCGAAATTTTTGACAGGTGACCGTGAATTGCAACGAAAATATGATTATCAGATACTCTCAAGATTTTACTAAAAAAATTACTCTTCATTTGTTTCGATTAAATCAATCGTTTTCGAGAAATTTAAATTTTTACTAGTTTCAATTTTAGTATTCTTTAATAAGTATTATGGTGGAATTAGACAAACTCCAGGTAAGTAAAGAGGTTGTTTCACTGACAGAACAAGGGGGACAAGTTTTGTCAAAAAGCCTATTAGTCGACAAAAAAGAATTTCATTATGGCAGAATGCTCTCGAGAATACACTGACATGCATTTGGTTTATGTAGAGGCTTTGTGTAATTCATTGGAGGCAAGTAGAATTTATTTTGAAAGATACCCAGCTCGAGTTTTACCCAATCGAAAAACATTTGAAAGAATTGATCGTCGGTTAAAAGAAACAGGTAAAATAAAAAATATGCAAAAATTATTAAATTGATTGTTGAAATAAATATCATTTATTCAGAAAACCTTTTACCCCGACGTGGTGAGGAGGGTGAGGGAATGGGTGGTTCATGAAACCCTTAAAGAACAACTGCTTTATCCGTATTACGTTCAAAAGGTACAGGCTATGTCGCAAGAAGATTACCCAACAAGACTCGACTATGCCAACTGATTTTTGCAGCGACATAGGGAAAATAACAACTTTTTGGGCATAATTTTGTTTACGGATGAAGCAGGTTTTACCCGAGATGGAATAATCAATTTTCATAATTTACATATCTGAGCAGAAAAGAATCCACTGCAATTATTCAAACACAACACCAGCAAAGGTTTAGGGTCAATGTATGGGCTGGTATAATTGAAAACCATCTGATTGTTCATTTTTTTTAAACGATAGATTAAATTTTCTCGAAAACGGTTGATTTAATAGAAACAAATGAATAGTACCTTTTTTTAGTAAAATCTAGAGAGTATGTGAAAATTATATTTTTGGTGCAATTCAAGGACACTTGTCAAAAATTGCGCCCCTTTTGTGTGAGAGCCAGTTCGTTCCTAACTTCCTTAAAACGTTAAAGAACACATTGTTATGTCAATTTAACGATAATAATCCCTTTAAGAAAATCCCAAAATTTTATTGAATTATACAGAGTGGTTTAAAAGTTTAAACCAAGAATGTGAATTGTCGAGTAAATTTTTGCGACCCTATATCTCCGTTAGGAGGTCTTGTAGAGAAAAAGTTAAATAAAACACTAGACTTATTTTGACATCCCCTATAAGCTCCCGAAAGTTTGCCCCGAACTTACCGGACACCCTGTATATTCCTGACTTTTCAAATAAAGTTCAACAACCATTCAATGCGAACAAAAACACAAAAATGGCATTTATAAGATCTCTTGTATATGTGTTGAACTGCATTGGCCAAACGCATAAAAGAACATAAAAAATACATTAAAAACACAGAATTTCACAAACTAAAAATCTGTTAACATGCATTTGCTTATTATAACCACATAATAAACTGGAATGTTTCGAGTATCCAACAAAGAAAACTTGTTCAAAAAAAACCTAAAATAAAAGAAATTGCATTTATATTATTAAATAAAGAAAAATGTGTAGCATCAATATTTATCATCAATTAATTTAAATAATACATGGTTACATATGCTTGATGCTGAAGTAATTTCAAGTAGAGTTAAAATCAACACACAACTTTTTTTGTCTTTTTGAAAATTTAAAATATACCAGTCAAAACTAATATGTCAATTAGGACAAAACGTCATAAATAAAAAAAGTTCTTAGAGTTCATGTGATATTGACGGTTTTTCTAAATGTTTGGTTTAAATGTTAGACATACTGTAACTGAACGTTCTCACATATGCAATATATAGTTTTCTTATACAGGCTGTATTCCTAAACGGCCTACAATTTCTAACTACAAATCCATACATTTCCAAGGCCTTGTTAGTTAGATAAGATGTATGTAGCTTAAATGATAGTCCTGCATTAAAGGTTACCCCAAGATCCCTTACATTCTCAACACGTGCCAAAGTTTATGCATTTATTTTGTACTCAAAAGTTAACTGGCGCCTAAGCTTAATAGATGACATTTATTTATATAAAATTTAAGACCGTTTATATTAGACCATTTTACTAATTTATTTAAGTTTTCTTGAATTCGTTAGTCGTTGGTCGAAAGTCGTTAATATTTGTAATTATTGAGTACAATTTAAGATCATCTGCGACAAATAGGATACCGCAATTTGAAATGTCTTTAACTATGCTATTGATAAAAACAGAAACAGCAGTTTTCCCAAGTTAGAGCCCAGGGGGACCCTTGAGGTAGCCATGAAAAATTTTAAATGTCTTTATTACAAATTTTTGCTGTCTTTTCTCTAAATGTGATGAAAAGTAGTTTGGAATAAAAGTCAAATTCATAACGTAATTTATCTATGAGGACGGTATGACGCACTTTATCAACTTCCTTTGCAAAATCAGTATATATAACATCAAGTTAAAATCTGTTGTCAAGATTTTCAAATGTTTATTAAGTACTATTGCTTAAGTTACTAACAGTTGATCTTTGATCAACAAAACCATGTTGGAATTAAGATATTCTTCTAAAAACAGATTTGTTAATATTTTAATAAAATATGTTTTAAACATTTTAGCTGGTACAGATAATATTGCCATAAGTCTGTGGTTTTACATATCCGTCTTATCACCATTATTAAAAATTGGACAAATTTTTACTTTTTTCCACAAATCTAAAAAATCCACGTTTTAAGAGCCTAATTGTTTATCTGATTTGCTAGAAATCCAACTAAGCTTTAAAAAATATATGGAATATTATCAAGTCCAATAGCTGTACTAATTTTTATGTTTTTAACCGCTTCACACACATCCTCATAGTCGACACATGAAAGACAAACCATTTGATTCTCCAAAATGTTGACATTCTGTAAGTTGTCCACAATTTTATAAACAGAACGAAAATAACCAGCAAAAGCATTAGCAATAGATTCTCCTCCCTTATATTCTCAGCCATTCAAATGCATTTTCTTAGGGATGGAACCTGGATCTTTCTTTTTTTTTTT
>JAHBCN010013206.1:5000-24761 GCA_019359885.1 Listronotus oregonensis | reverse complement strand
AAAAAAAAATAAAAGCAAGTTTTTGTAAAAATTGGATCATTTTGGGATATTTGTATTAGATGGCTATGAAATGTCACGATGAAACATATTATTAAGAAAATTTTGATAACTGCTCCGCTAGTAGGGATAAATTTGAACGTTTCTTTAAAATAGTGACTCGAAAATAGCACAGCTCCACAAAAAAAAGTTGCAGGTCTGAAAGACTTGACCATGGTATCTTCATGTTATTGGGGTCGCTGAATCTGAATCCGGGACCCCATCAGGTCAGGGTCAAGGACATTTCAAGGTGAAATCTGCAAAATTAATCGCAACAAATTTGAACAGTGTATACTTATGTTTTTAGGTCGCTGAACACGAATCCGTGGTCACTTTGACTCCATCGGGACATGCTCAAGAGCATTTTAAGGTTGAATCAGTAAAACCCATTGTATCCAAATTTGAACAGTGTATACTTATTTTTGAGGTCGCTGAATACGAATCTGTGATCAGTTTGATCCCAACGGGTTAAGGTCAAAAGCATTTTAAGGTCAAATTTGTAAAATTAGTCGCATCCAAATTAAAGGTCCTTGAAATGCCTTTGACCCTGACCTGATGGGGTTTAACTGATCCCGAATTTTGATTTAGCGACCCTAGAATCATAGAGATATCATGATCAAACCTTTCAGACCATTAATTTGGATGCGATAATTTTACAAATTTTTACTTTGAGATGCTCTTGACCATGATTCACATATTTTACATATAGATAATAATAAAAAACCAGTGTTACCAGAGTTGGTACAATTGTACCAAATTTGATTCTATTCGCTTTAAAAAAGTACGCTGGTACGACGCTGGCAAATTTAATACAATTTTTTAACTTTTTTATTTCTTCGAAAGAAATTACTTAATTTTCTGTCTTCTGAATTTCTGTATTTAAATTCGATAAACCAATAATTTCCTAATTCGTTAATAGATGTAATATTACCGTGCCTATATTCTATACTTTTACAGTTTTCTACAGAACCGACATATGGGTCGTAAAATAAAAAAATCTATTGTTAATTATTTTATAAATATTTAAGTAAATTCTTATCATACTAGATAAATAATAATCAATTTAATGCACGCCAATGTCAAAACATATGGTTTTATAAGTTGTAAGAAAACACACCAAATACAAACATGTAATTAAAAAATGTAGATTTATTTTAGGAGTAATTGAGAAGCTTGTTAAGAGCGTCAGAAGCATTTAAATTTGTCACTTTGACAGTACATAAAAAGTTACTGGTGCCCGAGGTCAGCCAATTTGTTTAGAAAGAATTATCTAGAGTTTAAAATTAAAATATCTAATAAACCGATTTTCAGGCCGACATTTACTAAGAATACTTTTTTTACAAGAAAAGATTGGATAATTAAAATTTTTTACTAGAACTTTATTATACAGGGGTACAAAAAAGTTTTGGTATTTTTAACACATGCAATATACCGCAGGTGGCGCCCTCTGCAAGGTATAGCAAATCCGTGAACGGATTTCAATTTCTCGTTCCAAAAAACCCCCTCACACCAAATTTTAATTTAATATCTTATGAAACACTCGACTTACTTCAAAAAAACGATTTTATATTTCTCATTTTGACGCCCTGTATATTGAATACCGAGCGCCCAATTAAAAAATGGCATAACGAAAGTCGCATTATTTTGGTCCACCCAATATGTGGCCGACGGATTGGCCTCCTTTTTCCGGACACCCTGTATAACATTAAAAAAAAAAAACATAAAAACAGTAAAACTCCACACTGTTATGTAGTACCAAAAATACAAACCTGATTTACCATTAAGTCCTATAGTTAGTTGCATAAACACACGTACACATCCATTAACAAAATTTCTGCTTACTATTTTAGATTCTTTTTTTAAACAATACTGACTCACATTAAAAATTCACAACATTTCTTAGAAAAATTAACACACATTGACATAAACCCAAAATAACAGCCTGGTAAGTTTTAATGTTGTTAGTTTATTTACTAATGTTCCTGTGGATACAACGTTAATGTTGTATAAATTGTTGTATAAATTAGAAAATTTTTGAATTATTAAATTTTGCGTAAAAACAACAAATTTTCAATATAACACTGACTTTTATAAACAAACTTCTGGCATGACCATGGGTTTACTTTTATCACCATTATTAAGTAAAATTTTTGTGGAAAATTTTAAATCCAATTTTGTATAAAATTATCAATAGAATCATTTACTTTGGTAGATATATATAGATGACATAATTGTATTTATCTACATGACGTACATTGTCTAAATATACACAGTTTACACACATTTATACACAAGAATCCACTGTTCATTTCACTTTAGAAAAAAAAACTCACAACTTCCTTTTCTTGATATTTTAATAAAAGAAGATGTAAATAATTTTGAAACTATTTACACAAAACCTACAAACAGATACTTAAATTTTAACACTAATTACCCAATAATGATAAAAAAAGGAGTTGTCTTTTGGATAGAATTAAAATAATAAAAATAAAAAAAAAATTAAAACATTTTTTAGTTCAAAGTAATTATCTTCTTGATTTTATAAACAAATGCTTTTTAAAATTTAAGTAACCAAATTTAAGACAAAATCCAAATAGACCAATTAAAAATTTATTTTTGCTATACAGGTTGTCCGGTAAGTTACGTGCAAACTTTCGGGAGCTTATAGGGGATGTCAAAATAAATCTAGTGTTTCATATAACTTTTTCCCTACAGCGCCCCCTAACGGAGATACAGGGTTGCAAGTATTTACTCGACAATTTACATTCTTGGTTTTATCTTTTAAACCACTCTGTATAATTCAATAAAATTTTGGGATTTTTTTAAGGGTATTATTATCGTTAAATCGACATTACAATGTGCTCTTTAACGTTTTTATGAAGTTAGAAACGGACTGGCTCTTACACAAAAGGGGCGAAATTTTTGACAGGTGACCGTGAATTGCAACGAAAATATGATTATCAGATACTCTCAAGATTTTACTAAAAAAATTACTCTTCATTTGTTTCGATTAAATCAATCGTTTTCGAGAAATTTAAATTTTTACTAGTTTCTAATTTTAGTATTCTTTAATAAGTATTATGGTGGAATTAGACAAACTCCAGGTAAGTAAAGAGGTTGTTTCACTGACAGAACAAGGGTGACAAGTTTTGTCAAAAAAGCCTATTAGTCGACAAAAAAGAATTTCATTATGGCAGAATGCTCTCGCAGAATACACTGACATGCATTTGGTTTATGTAGAGGCTTTGTGTAATTCATTGGAGGCAAGTAGAATTTATTTTGAAAGATACCCAGCTCGAGTTTTACCCAATCGAAAAACATTTGAAAGAATTGATCGTCGGTTAAAAGAAACAGGTAAAATAAAAAATATGCAAAAATTATTAAATTGATTGTTGAAATAAATATCATTTATTCAGAAAACCTTTTACCCCGACGTGGTGAGGAGGGTGAGGGAATGGGTGGTTCATGAAACCCTTAAAGAACAACTGCTTTATCCGTATTACGTTCAAAAGGTACAGGCTATGTCGCAAGAAGATTACCCAACAAGACTCGACTATGCCAACTGATTTTTGCAGCGACATAGGGAAAATAACAACTTTTTGGGCATAATTTTGTTTACGGATGAAGCAGGTTTTACCCGAGATGGAATAATCAATTTTCATAATTTACATATCTGAGCAGAAAAGAATCCACTGCAATTATTCAAACACAACACCAGCAAAGGTTTAGGGTCAATGTATGGGCTGGTATAATTGAAAACCATCTGATTGTTCATTTTTTTTAAACGATAGATTAAATTTTCTCGAAAACGGTTGATTTAATAGAAACAAATGAATAGTACCTTTTTTTAGTAAAATCTAGAGAGTATGTGAAAATTATATTTTTGGTGCAATTCAAGGACACTTGTCAAAAATTGCGCCCCTTTTGTGTGAGAGCCAGTTCGTTCCTAACTTCCTTAAAACGTTAAAGAACACATTGTTATGTCAATTTAACGATAATAATCCCTTTAAGAAAATCCCAAAATTTTATTGAATTATACAGAGTGGTTTAAAAGTTTAAACCAAGAATGTGAATTGTCGAGTAAATTTTTGCGACCCTATATCTCCGTTAGGAGGTCTTGTAGAGAAAAAGTTAAATAAAACACTAGACTTATTTTGACATCCCCTATAAGCTCCCGAAAGTTTGCCCCGAACTTACCGGACACCCTGTATATTCCTGACTTTTCAAATAAAGTTCAACAACCATTCAATGCGAACAAAAACACAAAAATGGCATTTATAAGATCTCTTGTATATGTGTTGAACTGCATTGGCCAAACGCATAAAAGAACATAAAAAATACATTAAAAACACAGAATTTCACAAACTAAAAATCTGTTAACATGCATTTGCTTATTATAACCACATAATAAACTGGAATGTTTCGAGTATCCAACAAAGAAAACTTGTTCAAAAAAAACCTAAAATAAAAGAAATTGCATTTATATTATTAAATAAAGAAAAATGTGTAGCATCAATATTTATCATCAATTAATTTAAATAATACATGGTTACATATGCTTGATGCTGAAGTAATTTCAAGTAGAGTTAAAATCAACACACAACTTTTTTTGTCTTTTTGAAAATTTAAAATATACCAGTCAAAACTAATATGTCAATTAGGACAAAACGTCATAAATAAAAAAAGTTCTTAGAGTTCATGTGATATTGACGGTTTTTCTAAATGTTTGGTTTAAATGTTAGACATACTGTAACTGAACGTTCTCACATATGCAATATATAGTTTTCTTATACAGGCTGTATTCCTAAACGGCCTACAATTTCTAACTACAAATCCATACATTTCCAAGGCCTTGTTAGTTAGATAAGATGTATGTAGCTTAAATGATAGTCCTGCATTAAAGGTTACCCCAAGATCCCTTACATTCTCAACACGTGCCAAAGTTTATGCATTTATTTTGTACTCAAAAGTTAACTGGCGCCTAAGCTTAATAGATGACATTTATTTATATAAAATTTAAGACCGTTTATATTAGACCATTTTACTAATTTATTTAAGTTTTCTTGAATTCGTTAGTCGTTGGTCGAAAGTCGTTAATATTTGTAATTATTGAGTACAATTTAAGATCATCTGCGACAAATAGGATACCGCAATTTGAAATGTCTTTAACTATGCTATTGATAAAAACAGAAACAGCAGTTTTCCCAAGTTAGAGCCCAGGGGGACCCTTGAGGTAGCCATGAAAAATTTTAAATGTCTTTATTACAAATTTTTGCTGTCTTTTCTCTAAATGTGATGAAAAGTAGTTTGGAATAAAAGTCAAATTCATAACGTAATTTATCTATGAGGACGGTATGACGCACTTTATCAACTTCCTTTGCAAAATCAGTATATATAACATCAAGTTAAAATCTGTTGTCAAGATTTTCAAATGTTTATTAAGTACTATTGCTTAAGTTACTAACAGTTGATCTTTGATCAACAAAACCATGTTGGAATTAAGATATTCTTCTAAAAACAGATTTGTTAATATTTTAATAAAATATGTTTTAAACATTTTAGCTGGTACAGATAATATTGCCATAAGTCTGTGGTTTTACATATCCGTCTTATCACCATTATTAAAAATTGGACAAATTTTTACTTTTTTCCACAAATCTAAAAAATCCACGTTTTAAGAGCCTAATTGTTTATCTGATTTGCTAGAAATCCAACTAAGCTTTAAAAAATATATGGAATATTATCAAGTCCAATAGCTGTACTAATTTTTATGTTTTTAACCGCTTCACACACATCCTCATAGTCGACACATGAAAGACAAACCATTTGATTCTCCAAAATGTTGACATTCTGTAAGTTGTCCACAATTTTATAAACAGAACGAAAATAACCAGCAAAAGCATTAGCAATAGATTCTCCTCCCTTATATTCTCAGCCATTCAAATGCATTTTCTTAGGGATGGAACCTGGATCTTTCTTTTTTTTTTTAAAATAGTGCCAGAACACTCTGGAATCATGACCAATGTTTTGCTGCATTTTGTTTATATAAGAACTAAAGGCTTCGTTTCTTTAAAAGTGTTAGACAATGTTATGGTTTGAATAACACTAAAATCTTGGACTTCCATTGTCTTTATTTGTTAATTGATACCCAACGTTTCGGTTAGTGATGTATCTTCAACCGTTTTTCAAGTGATAATGACAAATGAGTTATCAATTGAAAACGGTTGGAGATACATCACTAACTGAAACGTTGGTTATCAATTAACAAATAAAGACAATGGAAGTCCAAGATTTTAGTGTTATTGAAACTAAAGACTTCTTTAATATCTTGTTTTATTTTCAAAGGTTAATTTATAAACCTTTGTTTTAAAATGGTCGTTGTTCGACCTTTTAATCTTAACTTATTCTTATTTTTAATATCTCTAATAATTTTCCTGTAATACCAATACTGCTTTGATTTTTTAACCTGTCAAACAGAAAATGAAAATATTTTACAAATTTTATCATAAAAACAATAGACAGTAGCGTTAACATCAGTAAATAATTCCAGTTCCTTTCAAGTCACATTTTGAAACAAACAACATCAAATTTAGCTTTTCTAATATTGTAATTATACTCACCATTGCTGCTCAAGGCTTTACATTTTGGCTATTTCAAATATACACATGAAGTTGGGTGATGTAAATCTTTATAAACAAAACTAAAGGTACTTTTTTCACGACGCGAAATTTAGAGAATTCGGTCATATTTTGGATTTGCTGAAATCCGGCCACCTCAATGTAACTGAAGATCATCGACCTAATAATTTATTGTCTGTAAAATCTTCTATTTATAACGCCCTCCGAAGAATTATTTTATCACCCTTACAGAGTTTTTTCACTTCAAAAACTTTTTGTAGAGGATTTTGATAGGCATAATGAATTTTGTGAATCATGCAAAATTTTTATGACAAAAATGAAATTTTTGTGCCAAGAATAGTCTTTTTTGAAACTACATTTAACCTTACCTTTAAAGTCAATAGACAAGATTGCACGCACGGATCCACAAACAAACCGCATTGGATGATGGAGGCGCACACGCAGTATCCACAAAACTTATATGTGTGGTGTGGTCTAATAGGAGACAAAATACTAGGTCCTTATTTTATCAAAGGAACATTTACCGGCTAGATGTATCTTCAATTTCTCCAGTTACACTTAATTTCTTCGTTATTAGCCTTATTTTCAGATTTACAAGTACCGAATCTACTAGATCGACAAGTTTTTTTAGCAGGATGAGGCGTCTCCTCAATATACAGCTCCAGTTCGTGGGTTTTTAGATGAAATGTTCCAAAATCAGTGGTTAGGAATCTGGAGTACCATAGAGTGGGGCTAGATCATCAGACTTGAATTCATTTGATTTTTTTTTGTGGGAGTACCTAAAAAGTAAGGTGTACATGAAGAGAAATCGGAAAAGAAGTGCGCTTTATAACACCAGAAGTAGTCAGGAGTGTTCACAGAGATCTTATTAACCATCTTGGATTTTGCCAAACTGAATAGCGCAAATTTTGAGCGTTTATGCTATATCAAATGTGCTTAGAATTTCCTCCAATCATGCCAAATCCAAATATGACATAATATATAGGTTATTTTAGAAAAATTTAAAAGAATGTCATATTATTTTTCCAAAAAAACAAATACTAGAATTTTAAATAAATTTACATACATTGCTTATCGAACGTTCTGTATCTTAATATACGGAAACATTCTACGCTGCAAGGTCTGACGAACTTTGGTTGATTCCTACTAATTGCGTGGTTTTATCAATTGAATAATAATGATACTTTTTTTAGTTAAACAACCCTGTATTAACATTAAATATTATTTTTTAGGTGCTAGATTTATTATAGACACGGGTATGAAAATGGACTTGGGTTATAACACAACAGCAACTGGAGTAGTATACTTCCATAGATTTTATATGTTTCATTCTTTTAAACAGTTTCCCAGATATGTAACCGCTTGTTGCTGCTTATTTTTAGCTGGCAAAGTAGAAGAAACACCTAAAAAATGCAAAGACATTATAAAAATTGCTAGAAATTTGTTAACCGATCAAAAGTTTGCTACATTTGGAGATGATCCTAAGGAAGAGGTATATAATAATATTGTGTCCTTATTAGAGATAAAGTTTTAGCCCCCATGACATAGAGCTTTTAAATTGACAAATAATAATAATAGTAATTTACAGCAGGTATTCAATAAGTTTTTAGCGGCTCCTACAACCATTTTTTAAATATGTGTATCTCATTAGCTTTAAAAGAGTTGTTTTGACTTTTGTAAATAAAACTAAAAATGTTGGCGTATGTAAACGGGTTTTATGTATACTAAATAACTTTGATCTTTATGAAAATCATTTTATTTTTGTTGAAATGGTCTACACTTCCTCGAACTGAAAAAATAGCACATACCGGGTGGAGCAATAGTGTGACAAAGTACCATATCACCTTCTTATTAAAGAGATACAAAAAAATGTTAAATACAAAAGTTGTAGTACATATGGTGCATATTTTAAAAATATTTTTAAATATACAGGATGTTTCAGAAACACCTGGCACACACTTTTTTTATTTTTTTTTTAAATAGAACATCCTATATATTATGGCATTTTCGGATCCTGGGCAAAATTATAGACACATCTTATTTATAATGTCCTATACCTAAGTTTTACCGTTTTTGAAATATTTTAGATTTTATGTCAAAAATGACTTTTACAGGCCATGTTATAATTAGCAATTTTATTTATACGGAAGTCTTTATTAATTAATTGAGGTTGGTTTCCTTATAAAAGGAGATCCATTGCAGTAGAGTGTGTTGATATTTTAATAATACATTAGTACATAGCGATCAAAATCGATCAATTAAAAGTTAATCCAAATAAACTTAAAAAGTCAACGGTAACTCTGTATTTTTATAACTTTATCTTATTTAGCATTAATAAATAGCGTAATTTTGTATAAGGTTGTCTATACCAAAAATGTATAGTTTTTGAAATATTTGCGATTTAGCATTTTTCTATTGAAAAAATTCTATACGGCTTTTTGTTTTTTTTTATTAGTTGGCCATGACAAAGACAAAAGTAATAAAATTCATAAAAAACATAAAAGTCATAAGACCATTTTTATCTAAGGGTAGAAAGATATCTTATTGTATATTATCTTTCAATTAATTAAAAATTTAAATTAATATTGTAAATTATGAATTTTTCACAAGCCGAAATGGTCGATATGGTTTTTGCATTAGGAGCTAGTGACCAGAATGCGTTGTTAGCAAGAAGATTATATGAACAACAACTTCCCGAGAGGCGGCAACCTGCGAGAAAAGCGTTTGAAAAACTTTTAGAGCATTTTATAAGAACTGGCAGTGTAGCATACAACAAAAATACCTGAAAAAAATGTACTATTGGCGTTAACCGAAAATCCGCATATTGGATAGCGGCCTCTTTCGCAACAAGTTGATGTTGAACGAAGGACAGTTCAACGAATACTGGAGTCTCAAAAAAGACATCCCTATTATATTCAACTACTTCAGGAATTGGTTCCCGAAGATTACCAGAGATTGGAATTTTGACATTGGACACGAAACAAAATAAATCAGCAAAGAAATTTTTCTGATTTGGTCCTGTTCACAGATGAAGCCACATTCCATAGAAACGTAAATAGACACAATTTTCACTATTACGCAACTGAAAATCCACATTTTGTTAGATGTACTTTCCAAACTAGGTTGTCGTTAAATGTTTGGGGAGGTATTATCGGTAACTGTAATTGGACCACACTTTTTTGAGCTAACAGTAACAGCGGCAGTGTACTTGGACTTTTTGCAAAACCATTTACCAAATTTATTAGCTCGAGTACCAAATGAAATTCAACAGGAAATGTGGTTTCTTAATGATGGGGCCCCAGTTCATTATACGGGGCCTATCAATTTTTTTTTGGACGAAAGATATCCAGATCGATGGATTGGACGGGAAGGGCCTGTTTCATGGCTTCCTAGATCCCCGATCTCACTAAAATGGACTTTAGCATATGGGGGTATGTGAATACCACCTACAACAAAAGAAGACATGAAAATTAAAATTGAAAACTGTTTTCAACAGATAAGTGCAGAAATGTGTAAAACTTTAAGTAACGCATTTGAAAGACGTATTGCATTGTGCATTCAAGGAGGTGGCGGACACTTTGAACACCTAATTAGGTAGTTTTTTATTTGGTTAATATTTTTTACTAATTATTTGTTAATAATTGTAATATGTAGGGACAATAAATAGTTTTATTTTTGTAGTAATTCAGTTTTTTTGCCGTCGTGGTCAACTAATAAAAAAAAACTTAAAGCTGTATAGAATTTTTACAATAGAAAAATGTTAAATCGCAAATATTTCAAAAACTATACATTTTTGGTATATACAATATTATACAAAGTTTTATTGCTGATAAGATAGAGTTATAAAAATACAGGGTTTCTATTAAAAAAAAAATCACTTATCGTTTTTTTGTATTAACTTTTAATTGATCGATTTTGATCATTCTGTACTAATTTATTATTAAAATATCAACACACTCTCCTGCAATAGGTCTGCTGCTATAAGAAAACCAACCTCAATCAATTATTAAACACTTCCGTATAAATAAAATTGCTAATTATAACATGGCCTGTAAACGTCATTTTTGACATAAAATTTAAAATATTTCAAAAACGGTAAACTTAGATATAGAATAATATAATTAAAATGTGTCTATAATTTTGCCTAGAATCAAAAAATACCATAATATATAGGGTGTTCCATTAAAAAAATAATAAAAAAGTGTGTGTCCAGTGTTTCTGAAACACCCTGTATACTTAAAAATATTTTTAAAATATGCACTACCATATGTATTACAACGTTTGTATTTACCATTTTTTTGTATCTCTTTAATAAGTAGGTGATATGGTACTTTGTCACACCATTGCTCCACCCCGTATGTAAAAAAAAAGAACTAGAATACTTTCTAGCACATAAAAAAAGTACACTCATGCCCTTTCAGTCATATGGGGATTTTTTCTTTACGATTTAAGCGAATATTGAAAAATCTAGGTTGGCGAGACTGCAGTGGACTGCACAGATGCACGAAATACCAATCAGGACGGGCAAAAATTATAAATTTTGCAAAAATATAAACTAGCAATAAGATCGCATCGCGTATACAAAACTATATCGACTAAATAAACTCAATGACAGTTGACAAAAGACGAAGTTTATAGCAATCTTGTCGTGTTGCCCCGAGAATCCCTATTTATTTCTAAAACTTTCTATTCGAATCGCTACGCGTGTGTGTGTGTATTCTAGTACTTTTTCGAGGCCTGTGCAAAATACATACTGATTAAAGTTTAAATAAATCTTCGCGTATACAAGGTAGATACTACTTGTTACCTAAAAAAGCATAAGAGAAATTGTTATTAATATTTGTTTTTGGAAAATGTACATTTTGCTGTCTTTTAAAAGCCATTAAACATAAAAGTATGCTATCTGTTGGATAAATTAGACTATGTCCCAACCCATTTCCGAATTTAAAAGTATCAAAAGTTAAAATGTATTAACACGTTTTATTATTAGAATATTTAAAAATAAAATTGGTTAATAAACATAATAAAAAAAGAAAATTCGTAAAAGTTTAATTTACAACCACTCTGAACCCAAAACGAGGAAAAAACTTTTAAAATATTACACTTTCTAACCAGCTCTATTTATCTTCTTTAAAATCGACCTGAGATTTTTTATTGCATGTGGTTCATGCTACAATAAAGAAATCCAGCAGGTGTGATGGGTACCAAGGCAAAATCAGTTCGCTTTGCACAAGGATATGAAAGAGACTTTGTTGCCAGTATCTAAATGGAAGATGTAAAAAGCCAACAATGTTTGCAAATTTAAGTCCGATTTTAAGTATTAGGTTTAATTTAAAAAAGTAAGCTTTTAATAGAATAATATTACGGTTAATATTGGTATATGGTATTTGATTTTAAGTTTTAAAGACGGAACTCGTGTAAATATCATTCAAAATGATAATAAAATAATGTCTCTTAAATGATGGTAATTATACAAAAATAAACAATGATCCAATTGAATCCATTGAAAGAGAAATATATAACATAAAAAAAACAGTAAAACTCCACACTTTTATGGAGTACCAAAAATGCACAAACCTGATATACCATTACGTTCTGTAGTTAGTTGTATAAACTTATCTACACACCCATTAGCAAAATTTCTACATACTATTTTAGATCCTTTAGTAAACAATACTGACTCGCACATTAAAAATTCCCAACATTTTCTAGAAAAATTAACACACATTGACATAGACCCAAATCACACCTTGGTAAGTTTTTACGTTGTTAGTTTATTTACAAATGTTCCTGTCGATAAAACATTAATTAATAATTAAACGAACTTACCTGAAGTGAAGTTCGATGTTAATTATATTTCAGTGTCCATTCCTCTGTATTACTTGACCACGTAGTTGTTTAGAGTATTGGTTGCGATTATCCATACAAATTGTGAATGGTTATTTTCAATATCATTAAAAGTTGTTAATAAGACAAGTAAACAAACAGTACGTAAATATTAAAACAAAGTTATATTTTATCTTAATAATAATGAATAAGATTAATTGTATAAAGTTATTATTTCTGTGACGATAAAATTGTTGTTGCAAATTGGGAGTTAACACATACAGGTTTGTTATAAAATTTTGTGAACGTTGTTTGTTTCGTCCATCTCG
The DNA here is from genome assembly GCA_019359885.1 of Listronotus oregonensis. NCBI lineage: Eukaryota > Metazoa > Arthropoda > Insecta > Coleoptera > Curculionidae > Listronotus > Listronotus oregonensis. The sequence goes on along the minus strand of JAHBCN010013206.1, from coordinate 11,932 downwards.
CTGTCTGCATGATGCATTAAACAGACAGCCCGTGTCTATGTGCACTCGATGTAGAAGCGTGCCGAACTAAATAAGGTTTAAATTTGTTGGTATCTATTCCGGCTTCTTTCAGCAATTCCTTAATCCAGCGGCTAAGGCTTTGTTTTGTGGCAACTCTATATGGGCTTTTGTATGTAAAGAATACAAAATGTTGGTTGGTTTTCGATAGCCCATAGTTTTTTTTCTTTGTAGGCTATTAATGTTGATGCCGCACAAACAATAGGAATAATTATCCGTGAAAAAAGGTATTTGTAAACATGGTTGGACTTTATTTATGCCGGAAGTTTTTATTGGGTCATATATAAAAATCTGTAAACCTGCTGAGCTTTCTAAAACATTCCATATTCGAATTAAAGATATTATTTGTAATCTGTGACCTGTCACGGGTGATAAAAGGGTGACTAATTTGTATGATATTTATTTAATTTTTAGTTTTATGTTTGGGCCCAGTGTTTCATAATAATTTATGACCTGAGCCGGGCCCCAAGTGTTGTTGTATGTAGGCGCTGATGGGTTTATTTTCAAAATTGCTTTCATAAAACGCGATACTTTCGAGTCGGTTTCAATATGATTTTGTAAGATAAGGTTTAATGCAGATTTATGTGAGTTCATAGTACCGTACCTGTAATTTTTTGTTTCTAAAATGTTTTAAGGAATTTTATAACATGAAATTGTGGGATTGTATAATGAAATTTTGTTTACTTGACAGAATTCCCAATAAAGTTTATATGTGGATTCGTATTGCTTTATAGTCGAGGGCGATATTGACTTTAACATTGTATTAATTGCGCATTCTGGTATTTGTTTTTGTTTAAATCCTTCGGAGATAATTTCGCAGCTACCAGGATAAGGCTCCTTGCCAAAGGATGTTGATCTCTAAAAGGAGAAAAAAGAATTGTATTGTTGGGTCCCAAATATATTTCTTTTTGTTTAAGTTTTTCGAAAAGGGGGTACCATGGTTGGCTAGGCCACCAGGGTACTATCAGTATTCCCTCTGCTTTATCGTTTATTATTTTGTTAAGTGTTCTTAGAATTAATGAAAGCGGTGGGAATGCACATAAAACTTCTGAAAAATTATTCACTGCAGAGTAAACGCATCTACTGCTATAGGGTTAGGATCTGGTTTCCAAGACACATATTTTTTACATTTGTGGTTAAGATTTGAAGCAAATAGATCAATATCTGCCTGTCCAAATTCAGATGTAACTTGTTCAAAATATAACTGCAATAAGGCCCACTCTGTATCTACTGACATTGTTCTAGATGCTCTATTTGCCTCGTGGTTTTACGATGTTGCAAACAGCCAGATATTGCGCTTTTCGCACCATTGCCAGATTTCTTTTGCTAGTGACGCAAGATTTGTAAACTTGATACAGCCCATTTTGTTTATATACGATAGGACCGTTGTGTTTTCTGTTCGTTTAAGATATGTACATTTTGTGTGTTTTTGGTAAAACATTTTATGCCATAAAAAATTGCTTACAATTCAAATTCATTTATTTGCTTATGTTTTTGTTTTTCATCCCACCAGCCATTGGTTGATTGGTTACCAGAACATGCGCCCCAGCCTGTTAAGGATGAGTCCGTAAAAATTACTACATATTGAAAAAAAAAGAATCAGGTAACATTGTTATTGGCCCACTAAAATATTGCTTACACACCACCAAAGAGTGCTTCAAAGTGCCTCTGCGCCTAATTTCATCTTGGAATCGTAATTTTTATTATCGGCCTCGAGAGCTATATATTTGTCCCTTTCAAGTGTCTTGGTATATAGCCAACCACAAAGTCTAGATATCTCTTTAACGTTTTGTTTTTTTTTAAATCGTTGAATGTAATTTTTAATTTTAAGTCGCTTTTCTCCCGGTAATTCAAGCAATATTTTTTCACTATTATAAATGAATCCGAGAAAATTTTGTTTAGTTCTTGATAGTAATCTACTTTTTTCGTAATTCATGATAAATCCAAATTTTTCTAAAAGTTTGATTGTATATCGAGTATTGTTTTTGCAGTCCTGATATGTATTTCCATATATTGAGAAATCATCTAAGTAATTGCAACTTTATATATTTTGTTTCCCGATATTTTTAATAAAGGGTTTTATTAATTTCGTAAAACAATAGGAGTTGCGGAAGACAAGCCAGATAATTGTAGACAAGTGAAATTCATATAGTTAATTTTTAAATAAAAATCTCGAATATTTTTGTGTGAGTTTTTTATTAACGGAAAATAAAAATAAGCGTCCTTTAAATCTGTAAGTTGACCACTCCAGTAAGCCATTTGCAGTAATTTCATTTAGCGGTTCTTAAATCTTCCATTTTAAAATGTGATGCATTTATCAATAGTAATTAGAATTACGAAGATTTAAAATAAACTTTTTCCCCATCCTGGCTTGTCCCTGAGAAAACTTGAAGAGATAAGTTGATTATTTGTTGATATACATGTTTTTAATAGCCCCCGTATCTAGCCCAATTTCCCTACTAGCAATTTTTATAAAATGCTGGTCTTGTTTATTAAATTTTTGTATGGGAGCTTTTTGTTGGCAAGGTATTTCCTTGAGAAGAATGGTACAGCCTTTCAGCCATGATAACTTGCTTGACGTGATATTTTGCCACTCTTTTCTGTAATATTTTAGGCGGCCCGTAAAAACTGTATCACTTACTCTTATTTCCTCTTATTGTCGTTGATCTGTGTTCGAGAAGTGACCCTTTTGTGCTCCCATCGCCTCTCGTCGTCGATAGGGCGGGCGAGCTCTGTTTAAAGCATTGTTAGCGTTATAGCCAGTGTTGACCCCCCTCCCCCTTTTTTTGGGGTGTTTGTTATATGGCGTAGGCGTATAATTAAATTTGTTTTGGGATGTTGTAGGTACTGATCTTAGGTCTTTACTTGTCCTTTCAAAGGATTTTGCTTCTTTTACCTTGTCTGTTAGCCCTGTGTCAAACAAAAAATTTATGAGTTTGGTTTTTTCCACAGTTTCTTTGACAGATTTACTCAAGCTAGGGGTTATTAGATTTCGTCTGACCATCGTTATGTTGTATTGTAAATCTGTCAAAATACGACCAGAGTCACCTAAACATTTCAGGAGATTGTCTTTGATCCCTTTGGCAATATCCATTTTATCCATTAATATAGTCTCCATTCCCTTTAAAAGCGCTACTAGGCCTTTGGATAATTTTGTTGAGCTTGCAAATTTTTATCTTTATTTAAATTAGAATTAGACAAAATATTTCTAATTTCTGGGTTTACTTCGGTTTGGGTCATGGCTTCGCAGTTGGAAGGAAGCACGTATTTGTTTAGCAATGTGATTTTTTTCCTCCTTCTGCAATCCATTAATTAGTACATGGGTCCATCTAGAAGGTAGCGCAGGGTGTATTAGAGAATTTTTATCGCGGTTTTGTTCTGAATTCTTACTAGAATTTTAATGAGATCGTCCGATATATCCTCATCGTTATGAATTTGTAATATTGGAGACGAATCTATGTTATGCCCATGTAGAGGGGGTTCAATGGAAGCAACTTCTCGAGGATTGTTATCCATTTCTAATAAGTGACTCGCCGAATCTTCAGAGATTCGATCTGCACTCCTGTGTCGAGATCCCGACCCTCTCGGGCCACGTTTATCTCTTTGCAGTCAGGTTGAGGGATGTGGACTCAAGCTGCGTGATCTAGACCTTATGGTAGATGTCGATCTGCATCTGGGTCTTGATCTACGATCGTTTGTTTTTGCTCTGCGATTGTTTGACCCTGAGCGTTGTTTGTGCCTACGTTTATTTTTGTGCACTTTCCGTCCCAGTTTTTTTATCTTTTTCAGCAACTCCTTTTTGGAAATTTAATCTCCTGAGTCGCTTGATTCAGAACTCATTTTTGCTAAAATGTGCTAAAAAAACAAGAAAGGCAAATATAGTTTTTGTACTTACATTTCCTGATGTTGATATGTATGTATATCCAAAAAAAGAAAATACACACCTTAAAATGCACACCCACACACCATTCACTAAGAGAATAAAGAAAAAAGTCTGTAATCAGCGGTTTGATTCACGCGTATCGATAATTCCGAAGAAATCCGGTGTCATACGCGGTAGGCACTAAAAGGCGAATGAGAGTTACAGCGAGAACCTGAGGGAACACGGGCACTAGATAAAACTTTCAACTAGTGAGTATAAGCACGAAAGGGGCATACTACGTGGTCAAGTGATACAGAGGAATGGACGCTGAAATATAAATATTGTTAGAAATAAATTAGAAAATGATGTCCAACTTGGCAAAAAAAAACAAACCAATCATTAACTCTATTCTTGAATTATAATGGGTAAAAACAACATATTTCCAATATAACACTGACTTTTATCAACAAACTTCTGGCATGGCCATGGGTTCACCTTTATTACCATTATTAAATAATATTTTTATCGAAAATTTTAAATCCAATTTTGTACCAAATTATCATTATATAAACCTTTAGTTTGGTGAAGATATACAGATGACATTTTTTCTATTTATCAACATGACGAACATTGTCTAAATAATTTTTAACACACATTAATACACAAGAACCCGTTTCACCTTAGAAAAAGGACAAAACTCACAACTTCCTTTTCTTGATACTCAAATAAAAAAAGACGTAAATAATTTTGAAACTAAAATGTACAGAAAACCCACATATACAAACAGATACTTTAATTTTAACTCTAATTACCCAATAATGGTATAAAAAGGAGTTGTAAAAGTCTTTTTGATAAAATTAAAATAATTTATTCTGATCAAAACAAAGAAAAAGAAAAATAATTTTTAAAAACATTTTAGTTTGAAATAATTATTCTTTTGATTTTATAAACAAATGCTTTCCAAAATTTGAACAACCAAATTTAATACAAAATTAAAATAGACCTATTACAAATTTATTTTTACCATATATTCCTGGGTTATCAAATAAAATTTAACGAATGGGTAATAAATTTAATATTCATACTATATTTAAAACACAAAATACTATCAGATCTCAAGTAACAAAAACACTACCACAGAATATAAAGAAAATACAAAAAATGTTATTTATAAGATCCCTTGTAAACATAATAAATTTGACATGGGCGAAACTTCGAGACCATTAGCCAAACGCATAAAAGAACATAGAACATACATTAAAAAACAGAGTTTCACAAATCAAAAATCTGTCAACACGCATTTAATAACAATCACATAATAAACTGAAATGCTTCTAGTTTTTTAGCAAAGTAAACTTGTTCAAAAAAAAAAAACGAAAAACAAAAGAAAGCCCATTTATGTTATTATCTAAAGATAAATGTGTAGCATTAATATCTGTTAATTTCAATAATATATGGTTACCTATGCTTGATGCTGAAGTAATTTCAGGTAAACTCACAATCAATTAATACACCACTTTTTTTGTCTTTTTAAAAATTATAAATATACCAGTCAAATAAACTAATATGTTATGTATTTTTTTATTAATTTCTAACTTTTTAATTCAAAAATTTTTTATTGGGGATAATCACATTCACTGTAAGCCAAGACACGACTGACGAAGGGTCACCGAAAGAATAAATCAAAGTGAGAATTAAATGACTCTGGAGCATATTTATACGAAAAAGATGTTAAAAATGTTAAACAAAAACGTGCGTATTTTTTAAACAATTATATTTGTCTTATGGTTAGACTCATAACAATGATGCGATGCAGAGTCTCCATCCCAAAGCATGTTTATAAATTCCATTTACTTAACACATATTTGCCACTGTGTACGATTATCTCTCTGCAGTCTTGAGGTTGAGGGATGTGGACTCAAGCTGCGTGATCTAGACCTTATGGTAGATGTCGATCTGCATCTGGGTATTGATCTACGATCGTTTGTTTTTGTTCTGCTATTGTTTGACCCTGACCGTTGTTTGTCTACCTACGTTTATTACACATGCACTTTCCGTCCCAGTTTTTTTTATCTTTTTCAGCAACTCCTTTTTGGAAATTTCATCTCCTGAGTCGCTTGAGTCAGAACTCATTTTTGCTAAAATGTGCTAAAAAGAAACAAGAAAGAGAGTCTCCATCCCAAAGCATGTTTATAAATTCCGTTTACTTAACACATATTTGCCACTGTGTACAAATTTTTAAATATTACACTTAACATTAAAACCTGCCCCATCAAAGCGAATGGCAGAAGCTGTTCGTTTCACACTATAATTAACTACAAGTATGCCTACACTGTTGTCAATGTTTTATAAACTTCTGTCGACCAGAAGTGTTTTAACAAATATTTTTTAACCTATGTATTGAAGAAGGTTTAAAGATATTTGATATGAGTTTTGGTATTTAGTTATATTTAAACTAGCTTTAATATTATGCTGATTGATGTTTATTAAAACTGTTATTATTTTAGCGACGATCCAATAGCAAATGATGATTAAATTTCAGAATATCCACTACCGTTACAGGGATGTTTAGAAGTAGCTTTTAATTTAGTAATATTTATAAAATAAACATTTGAATAAAATTTCAGAATTTTTAACCCACTTTTAGGGATCGCTACCTTGAGTAAAACTTTATAAAATATGTTATTAAAAAAAACTAAAAAATTCTTGCACTGTACGTAGGTAGGTAGGTTTAAAGTGAGTGGGTATAACACCATTCCACCGCGACCGATCGGTCTATTATTGCTCTGCACTGTACGTATTTTTATTTTATTTTTGGTACTTACGTATCGTATATTATAATTAATCAAATAACAAAAAGCAATACAACAAATGCTGAAAGAAAGCAGTGAATAGGGAGGTAGGCGAGTAGAGAGAGGAAACTTGTCACTGCCTGTTTATGTAGCGGCACTCTGCCTTACACCTTCTAACCTAGTGCCCTGTTACTGTCAGCCTCTCAGTTGAATCTACATAT
>JAHBCN010013205.1:0-25051 GCA_019359885.1 Listronotus oregonensis | reverse complement strand
AAAAAAAGGGGAAAATTTTGGTAAGAAAAATTTTATTTTGTTTTGAAAAACGTAGAAATTAAGGTTTTTTTAAAACAGTTTTCTGGGGGGGGGGTTAAAAAAACTTTTTCTCCAATTAAGTAAAACTTTTTTCCCAAATTTTTGGGGGAATAGTATTTGGTATATTTTGTTTTGGTCATATTTATTTTTAAAAAAAAAATTCTAAGCCCCCCTCCAACTTCCCCTAATTTAAAAACAGGAGGCTGAAGTGGTGTAAACCCCAAAGGGAATTTTAAAAGGGTGTATGGAAGCCCAATGCTATGGCCCACATAAAAAAAATTCCCACCCATTAAAATCCAAACAAAAAAAATTTAATGTTTTCCCCTACTTCCCCTATAAATCAGTATGTAAAACAACAATTATCTTTATGAAAGCCAAATGGTCTTGGTTGTCAAAGGTTTTGGTGAAGGGCGCGCGCGGCTTTGAAATATACCCGCGTGTTCGCAAGCGTCGTCTAAACATTCGCCCTTTTTTGGTTTGGCCCTTTCGGTTGTTTTCTTTTGTGGTCCCTATATTTTTGGTTGCAGAATTTTTTTATTGATAAAAACCTTCTTTTTTTGTGATTAGTGTTTATTAAATTGTATATAATTTTGTTTTATTGTTTGTTACTTATAATATCGTAAAAAAGTTTAAAGGGTTTAGGGTTTTTTGTTTTGCCCCAAGGTAACATCCCCGCATTTTTTTTTAGGTAAGTTTTTTTATATTTAAATTAGGGCTTCTTATGGACTTTTTATTTTAAAAAAAAAGGAAAAAAAAAAGGGCAGTGAGAAAAGTAAGGAAATTTTCTTTTTTTAGATTTTTCCCAATGTTTGTATTTCGGATTTTTAAAAAAGGAAAAAGGGTTTTTCATTTAGGTACTTTTATTTCTTTTTAAAAATTTTAGTACATTTTTTTTTTAAGGATAAAAATTAATTACTGGGCAGACCGGGAAAATTTTTTTATACGGGTCCCTCTAATTGAAAATTTTTTTTATTAAATTTCCCTTTTTTGCTTTTCTGTTTTGTTTAAAAAAAATTTTTTTTGGTTTCAAAAACCATTATCAACAACCACATATTGACCCTAATATTTAACGGATACTGTTATAATGGAAACCCTTTAAAAGGTTACAAAATTTTTAAACTGTTATTCTTTATGAAAGTTTGTTATTGGGGAAAATTATCCCAAAAACAGTTAAAAAATTTTCATTTTTAAGTACAACCCGAATCTTGGATTAGTTAAAATCATTTAAATATCTTGCCCTTTTTTTTAATAAAAATTTATAAGAATAAATATCATACAATGTTTGAATTTATTTAAAAAAACTTTTTTTATTTATTTAAAAATTTTTTGGGAAAATAAAAAACTCAAAAAATTTGAAAATTTTTAAAAAAAGGCTTTTATATTATTCGATGTATAAACCAATATTCAATAATTTTAAATATTCATGGGTATCGTTTAATAACCAACAAATTTTTGCATTTTAAAAAAAAACGTAATCTTAAAAAATTGACATTTGATGATGTCAACTTTATAGATAGTAACAAAGAATTAGTAAGTCTGGCTCTGACCTACTATTCATTGCGCAAACTCCACTAAGGACCAAGCCTCCCTACTCCCTTCGCCTGCACATCTGGACAATTTGTTCTACAAGTGTTGGGCTTCCATACACCTTTAAACTTCCTTGTGTGAACCATGTACTTCAGCTTTAAAGCGGGGTGGGTTAAAAATAAGAATAAAAAGCTATTAGGTTGGGTTTTCAATGCGCAAAAATCTTACGATATTCAAGAACGCCGAAAGAAGTGGATTAATATTTTTCATAAAAAAAATTTCTGGCGGCAAGAAAACCTGGAAGCTATGCCGAAATAATGTAGTATAATAAAATGCAATACTTATCTTTACTTTAACAAACAACATATTACAAATATAAAAATATTTTTAAATATACAAGGTGTTATTAATTGAGTGCCGTATAATAAAGGGGTGTGAATCCTCGGGTGATTTTTAAGGAGAAAAGGTTTATTATCAACATATGTCCTAAACATCTTAGTTTTGAACTACCAGGTCTTCTAATATTTTAAGAAAAAGGTGGATTTTTTCATTATAATTTATTCTCTGCTTTTAGATGTTTTTATGAAATTTTGTATCTTTTACCATTCGTGTAATTTTTACGTAAAAGATTTTTTATAATTTTCACCAGTACGGGGTTTAAACTGAAAATATTTGAAGAAAAAAATGGTACGTTACTGATTTTTTTAAAAGACCAAAACTTTTTTTGGAAATCCCCAATTATTTTTTGGAACAAATTTGCAGCCGTGTTACATCAGGGATAGAATGCATAAATAAGAAAATCTCTAGAATATCATTCAAACTAAGAGATTTCTTGAATCGTTATAATTTTTAATCATAATTTATTGATTTTCTACCAAGTATTTGAATAATAAATATAATAATGGACACTTGTGATATAGCAAATGGTGCAAAAACTTTTACAAAAACTTCTTAAAATTTTCTTTAAAAGAAATTTATATCAGTCACTATGTTTGAAACAATGCAGTATCCTTGTTTAGTACATGGTTTGTCGTTTCACTAAGTTGTTTATAACTTGACTAAGTATTTCTAGCTTCAACTTTTTCTCTAATAATTTACTTCAAACACTTCAAGGCGTTTTCTTAATGTTTTGTTCATAATTTTATGATTTGTGATTATTGTGAAATATTATTAGCGTTTTCAAAATAACAAATAAAAATGACACGACATTATAAAATAATAGGATTCATAATCACCTCCGATATGCAGGAACATAAAACCGAAAAAAGAGAACAAAATGCAAGATCTATTAAACTAGTTCTATAATGTCACAGACATACCTTTAACTCCCTTTGCATACCACCATTAATCAATATATACCGTTTAAAGTCGTTTATAAAAAAAGAAGTTTAACAAGTACTTGCGTCATGTGGGTTCATTCATTTAAAAATGATCTCTTTCTCAAAGTGAGCATTAACGCCCATATAAACCTGGAAGCATGAGGGGGCGGTAGAGACCCAAGAAAAAATTAAGGGCATTGGTGATTCAAGGCATTCAGGTGATTTGTATAACAACTGTATTTTAAAAATTGCAAAAATTAAATCCTCTACATTTTTGTTTGATAGTTCATATTTATATCATTTTAATGCCATAATATAAAAAACAAAAATATCTTAAATATTTATTTTTTTTAAAAATGTTTTAACCTTTTATATCTTAAGTTTATTTTCTTTTTTTGAAAGGTATAAACATAAAAAAATATTTTTTTTAAATAGGTGAGGTTCCGCCTAAAAAGACTATTAAAAATAGGTATCTTTGTTAGCCAATACCCCCCGAATGGGGGTTTTTTGTTAATCAAAAAAAATAAAAAAAAAACCCCACGTCTGACGTAACTTCTCCCGCACCCCCATCTTCCCCCTTTCCCCCTCCACCCGCTATCCCGTATTTAATACAAAGTTAATTAAAATTTTTCTTTTGTTTATTGATAATTTTAATAAAAAATATTTTAATATTTAAATTATTATTATTCTCTCTCTGTGAAAAGTCTCGTTTAGAATATAGGTTTAAATTTAAAATTTTCGGCGAGACAAATATTTTTGAGTTTTTTAAAGGTAAAAAAAAAATGGGGGCGCTCCAAAATAACTGATTTTAAAGTGGGCGTTAGACAAAAAAGTTTGGGAACCCTGTTTTAAAGTAAACAGGGCTTTTTTTTTGAACTTCCCTGTATTTTTTTAAAAAACGAATATAGAGATTTTGTGTATTTTTTAAGGGAATACCCCGTATATTTTTTTTCAATGATTTCACGAGGAATTGGTAATATAGGGGTTGATGGGTTTTTTTCCTGCGGTTCCCAATTGTCTAAAGACTGCATATCTATAAGGGGGGTTTCTTAAAAAAACCTGGCTGGGCACAGGTGTTGTTTGTCAAAGTCAAAAATTTTAAAAATACTTTTTTATTACTTTTTGGAGTAGTTTTATAATGAGGTTTTTATCAGAAAAACGGCTTCAAATTATAACTCTCTATTATAAATGTGGAGAAAACGCCGGGAAAACAAGAAATTGTTGCAAATTTTCACCAAAATATATCAAAAAAAACGATTTTAAAACTAAAAATCTTATTCAAAGAAAAAAAATCGTTACATATTAAAAAAAGGTCTTAAAAAAAGAAACCGGGATCGAGCTATTCAAATTTTTTACTTTTTCCCATGAAGTCAATTACTGACGCAGTTAAGACAGTATGGCCCTGCAAGAAAAAGAGTAACCTATGCGACGGTTCGGGAAAAAACTGTTAAATATCTTCCATATCACGTACTTCCAAAACACTTTTAACATTAAAAAAAGTTTCCCTTTTAATTTTTTTCCCAAAATTTTTAATCCATGAACAAGATAACGATCCTACTCTATTTAAACATTCTTTGGACGGATAAAGCTGCGTTTACTACATGGGGAAGGGAAAAAGCCCAAATACGCACAGCTGGGCGACAAAACCCCAAAATTTCAAACAAAAAATCCCAAAGGAGGTCTTCTCTTTATGTCGGTGTGGTGTGCAACAATAGAATTGGGGGGTTTTTGGGGTTTTTGGAAAAAGATATCTGAATCTTCTTAAAAAGATATTGAGGACATTTTTGAAAAATTCCATTCGAAATGTTTGCAAGATAATTTGGGAACAAGACGGGGCCCGCCCCTCTGTTCCCAAAATTTTGCAATATCAATCCCGATACAATCAGTGGTTGGACGGGGTTTTTAAAGGCCCCCTAATAGTGATTTCTTTTTAAAATCAGGGGGGATTTAAAATGTCGTTTGTCAAAAAAAACAAAATTTGGAAAAAAATGAGAGAAAAAAATTTTAAATGAAATTAATCTCTTAACCAAGAACCTCAAATAATATTGGCGAACTTGAAAGCCTAAGGAGGGGGTTTTAGATCCAGTTTCGAAAATAACGGGGGTTTTTATAAAAATTAAAATTATTATAATATTATTTTTTTGTTATAAGTGTTCCTATTTCCACCATATTTTACCTTATTGTATTTTAATTTTTTTTTTTTTTAAATTTTTCTGCTTGGTTTAAAAATAAAAAAAATATATATTTTTCCAAAAAAATAAACGTATTTTTAAAATTCTTGACCTTGCAAAAAAGCACCTGTGACCTGTGGGACCAGTTTTTTTAGGTGAAACTATCCTTATAGTATCATACAGTTTTTGACAATTGCAGCAGAACCGCAGGAAATAAACCCAGCAACCCCTATATCCCAATTCCTTGTAAAAACTTTTTTTTTATATACATAAATATTACATTGGGGTGCTTTTATACGGCTGTCCCCAAAATAATGGGAAACAGGCAACATCAATTCCTTAGGTCAAATAATGCAATTTACGTAAACTTGCCTAACCCAAGTTTATTTTTTTTTTTTTTTTGTAATATTCTTTAAATTTTTCCTAAATTACATAGCGGTACAAAATTGGGGATCGGGGGTTGTTTGAGGAAAAATTAAATCGTGTGCGTTTGCTGCTAGGGGCTGATTACACCCCACTTTTTTGATATACTTTTTTTTTAAAAAAAGTATATTGACATGTGTTTTAAAAAAAGTTACTATAATTCCCTATACATTAAAAAAGCAACCTTATTTAAGTCTCTAGGAGCAACTATTTTTCATATAAAAACACTTTAAAGGGCCCCGAAATTTAATTTCGCCAATTGTTTTTTTTTTTTAACTTTTATAAAAATACTTCTGATTACGGTGATCAAAATTTCTACGGGCACAAAACCCAAAAATCCTTCAAATTCTTTAAATTAGCCTAAAAGGTAAAAGGGTTTGGGAACCTTTGGGGGTGATTTTCGCGGAGATTTTTAATCATTTTAAAAAAAACTATTACTATGAAAATTTTCATTTCATCGCTTTGCGGCCCCCCCAAAATTTGTTTGACCACGATTTGTTTTTGTTGGTAAATTTATTGTATATATAAAAAATATTTTAAATTATTTTTTAAAGTTCATTTAATATATTTAGAGTACCTTTTTATTTACTAAAAAAAAACATTGTATCAGTCGCATCGCTTTTAGTAATTATAAAAACAAACACCAATAATTTCGTTCTTAGTGGTCATAATGAAGACAAGTTCATTAAAGCAGCCAAGTGTCCGAGTAACAGAAAAATTTACACCTAAAATATATATTTTCAGCTTAAGAACGTTCCCCAAACACAAAATATAAATATTGCCCATCAGATACGACCAGAAGATGGTAATCTTCAGCCCAATTTGGTGATAATCTGCAAGCAAAGCGGCAGTTTGGTGCAGATGATTTAGTGGGCAGTGTTCAAGTTCAAGCAGACATTGGACAAAATCGTAAATACTCACCGGTACCTAAACTTGTTCTACGCTGCCCAATCTAGTCACCTCGTGTGCGTTTTGTAGTATCGTTATGGTTTGAGTAAACTGGACTTAGTTTTACGTATTACAACAGCTAATTTTTAAACTTAACATACCTACATCAAAATGGTCTTGAAAAGAAGGTGATTAATAAACAATTAAATTTTATTTTTTTTATATTTAGATAATATTAAAATTAAACTAGATTTGTTTGGCTGGTAGAAAAATTAATCCTTTGCACATATTTTTTTATTGCTTTAAATGACCCTTTATACCTAAAAAACAATTTTACCAAATATGTATTTATACAAAACTCATTTTTCCGTAGTTTTTTCACCAATAACAGAGCTAAAATGAGCTCAAATTCGAATTAAAAACGTTCGCGCCAAAACAACACCTGTGTATTAAGGTATTTACACACCGAAAAAACAAACAAAAACAAACATTCGTTCTTGTTCACCTTGTTTGTATGTGTTCTTTGTTTATTGTTTGCGTTTTTTTGTCTACGTAGCGCAACCAAATATTTGTTCACTCTTGTTCGACTAGTTGGAAAAATTATGGAAATGACGACGAACAAAATTTATTTCTCTTTAGGTATGTACACACCGAAAAAACAAACAAAAACAAACATTCGTTCTTGTTCACTTTCTTTGTATGTGTTCTTTGTTTATTGTTCGCTTTTTCTGTCTACATAGCGAAACCAAATATTTGTTTACTATTGTTCGACTAGTTGAAATAGTTATGGATGACCATAAAAACAAAATTCTGCTGATGTTTGTTCTTGTTTGTTTTTTCGGTGTGTACATAACTGACGTCTACTCGAACATGTACGTAACATGTAACAACAAGTAACATGTAACAAGAACAAACGAACGTTTAATCTCGTTTTCACTGTCTACACTGAAGAAAAACATTTGTTCGCTGATGTTTATTCATGTTTATTTTTTTAGTGTGTACATACCTTTACAATTAGTGGGAAAACGTTAATCGGTACGCCTTCGCACCATAAGTAGTTGCCGACAAATTCTACTATCGACTAAATATAAACGGAAATCCAATAGGTGCAAATTAAGGTTTGGACACTCTGTAGAATGACTATTGCTTAATGAGACCCTAACAATAGGAAATTAAAATATATACCTTACTACACTACAAAATATCGTGTGATACGCTAATGAGGCGTATCAGCAACTCAATTCAATGTTTATAACTAAGCAGTTTCTAAAAAGTAGAACAAAATTTCCTTTGACAATTTTTTTAAATTTAGTTGTGGTTAGTTGTTAATTTAAAAATTACCCTATTATTGGTACTACACATTTTACATTTATTTTCAAAAAAAAAATAGTTTGTTGTGGAAAAATAAAAATAATTAAAAAAGGACATCAAAAACCTAAACATACTATTTAAATTTTGCACTCCTTGTATAAAATGTTATTATTTATTATTATGTTTTCAATATTTGCTTTTTATTTTATTATTTTAAAATTTACTTATTAATATTTTCTGAACATTTCGAAGGCAACCAGTTTCTCTTCTCTTCTATATCCAATCTTTTAAAAGTGATTTTTTCTTGATATTTAGCGAAATACATTTGCACTTTTTTCGCTCTAATATAAAATTTAATAATATTATATATTTTAAAGTTTTTAAACTCCATTTCATTTAAATCAAAATTTACAAATAGGAAAAGCTGGGACAGTATGTGATTTCTGTTTCTTGCTTGATATTATATAAAATATTGCAGCAAACATTTGCTTCTAAGTCAACCTTTATTGTTCTAAACATAATGCGTACTTAATTGCAATTAGGTATATAAAACTAGGGACATGGTGACTGATAACTAAAAAAATATTTATTTATTTTTTAAAAGTAATCAACTTACGAAATAATAGGTTCGTTATAATGTAGATTTTATACAGGATATGCAAAATTTAAATCTTATGAGGTTTTCCTATTTTTTTTTACAAATAACCTATTTCTTTTAAATTAAATATGAACTGTGTGTTATCAATAGATAGGTATTTTTATTGGAAAACATACAGGTGTGGAAAGTTCAAAAGCGAACATGGACGTTTCGCAAGTAGAACAAAGAAAACAAATAAACCACTTAAACTGAGTGAGATCGAATTTAAACTAGGACATACGCGCCAAAATACCTTAAACAGCGTATGCTTGACGAAGGTTGCCGTATGCCTCGAATCGCTATCTTTGCTGTTCGAGACAGCGCTTGATACAAGTATCGACACATTGCAAAGCTTTGTCTCACTTCTTTTACACAGTTAAAGGGTTTGTCCGTTTCTGTTTGATACATTACACTTTATCCCTATGTTCGGTTTTGGATTTACAGGATATACCTGTATAGTCAAATAATATGTAAGTGTGGTGTCCCTTTGGGTTGTCTTTAAAACCGCAACCAATAAAAAATAAATGAGTACGCCAATGGTTTCTACGTAAAATTCTATATAAATTTAGTTTTTTACAATTTTTCCTAATTTTTACAGTGGCGTAGCCATTGGGGGTGCAGTGCACCGGGGCCCTCAAGCTCATGGGAGCTCCTCGGTCCCTTAAGCGACTTTCAAAAAAGTTAAATTAATATTTAAATCACGTAAAAAGTTTTCGACTTTTTATCTCCCCGCCACGAAATTTCTAATAGCTTGAACTAAACTTGCAACAGGACTTTAAGTATGACAAATTAGTTTAATAAAATTGTAATTTGTAGGGAGTGTTCCTAACGGCAAATCACGATAAGAAGTTTACATATTTTTTTTACAGTCGCTACAAAATAACAAGTAAAAAATGACTTGGTATGAAATCGTCGAAACATTAAAATAATAACTAGAAAATTATTGGGTTTTAAAATAAAACATTATTTATATAAAACATTATTAATTATAATTATGACAGTTAATATCTCAGGTATGCTTTAGTACGACTTTTAAAGTAAAATGAATTTTAATTGACTTTAATTTCACGTAATAACTTTAATTAAATTCAATTCTAATCATATTTATAATTAATTATATTGTAATTCATTTATTTTTTTATTTATTTATTTGGGCAAACTATGTGCAAATATTTCCAGATACCGTTAGCGTTTACTTTTAGTGCTACATAATGTGGACATTTACAAAATTTGCAAATATTTCCAGATAACGTTAGGGCTTACTTTTAGTGCTACATAATGTAGACATTTACGGTATCCCTGTTGCACATGAAGTTTTTATAGTTTTTGCTATAAATTGTGTTATTTTTATTTAAATATTATTATTGCATTACACTGCACTACAGCTAAAGATAAAGAGCTTAAAATTAAGTAGCTCTGCACCTTTAAAGTATTTAAATTTTAACCAGTATAGATAGAACCCCAGGGCCCTTGGCTACGTAGCTACGCCACTAAATCTTTACCAACAACCAAGATACAGAGGTGTACTAAGATCATGAAAAAATGAAAAACTTCTTGTATCTCCGAGACGAATCAAGTTAGCTGGACCTTTTTTTACCGTTGCCGTTGTTTCGAAAATCGGCCTCAAAAACGTGCCATCAGATTTGCTCTTCTCTTAAGTTTTTTACTGTTCTTTCTGTATTAATAAATAGTTCAGTAAGCCGAGGTTTTTTTTTCAGGAAAAAAATGTAGAAGTTTTTTTCACCAGTTCTGTATGTGTTTTAGGTTGTTAAATCCGAATCTGAGGTTTGCCACCTCTTCAGGCTTGAGCTTCACAACGAAATTGCCAAAAATCTATTATTTTTGACACTTTTTTTAGTTTTTTAACTATGACTCGAAAATAAGCGTTTTTTTTTTGATGATAACTATGATACACTAAATTAAAGAAGACAAAATTTCCTTAAATAACTCTAAAGTCTGGAACAATCTATAACGTCGTTGGATGGTGCTGAAAAAATGGCATTTTTTGACTATTCGCTAAAAAGGTAAAAACATTACTATAAGTGCGTGCTGGTGCCCTATTATCAATTTTATACACTCCCAAAATCAGTTATTTTATGAGTACCAGGTACGTCCTGGTTACACATAAGGAACTGGCAAGCGTAAGTGAAATCCATAGGTCAACGAGCCTTCTAGCACAAACGAAATCGTACTACTTTTAATTAAAGGGGAATAGGATTTTGATAAAAGGAAACATACTTAAAACAAATTTTTATTTACACCAAAAAAACACAAACATCATATTTTAAAAATTTCATATTTGTTCGTCGTCCTCATCTGCAGAATTATTACCTAAAACAACAAGAATGGAGACTTTAGATAACTGTAATAGAAGCAATGTCGTTCATGTTCATTATGAACAAAATTAAATATGTCTTTGCACAATAGACTTTAATATTTAAAAAAAAGGTAAAACCGAAAATAAGAGAAGAAGAAGAAAAAGTCATTACCTGCATAGAGCACAGGATTGAATTCGCAGATGATTCGTTTAGAAGGACCAGTAACGTTTTCTTTGTAGTCCTTTCTGGTCAGTGGATTACTTGAGCTCTATATCTGTTGTTAAAGTTGGTGTTTGTGTTTTGCAAATTGAATATGTTTCTATTTTCTATTTGTCTCTTTCATATTAGAGTTTGTATACTGAAACATGTTTTTTATATACAAAATTCAGAGTTTTTTTCTGTTACTTAATTTGTTTTAATGGTATTTTGCATATTTTGCATTTTTAGGAGCCCCTTGCTCCAAAGTTGCAGGGGGGCCAAATTTTGTAGTTACGCCACTGGATGGAAAGTTATTAAAGGCAACTTAATTCCTATCCTTTAAGTCCAAAACCCCAGAGAAGCTTCTTTGCGGATTCAGAAGGGTTGGGTTATACTGCTTCAGACAGTGTTTGAATTGTGAAAAAAAGGTGCTCCAATACAGAAATACTGCTAAGTGATGAAGACATTTCACCTGCAAAAAAGTATGTCACACTGTAAATTGGAAATTATGCTTGCACAGATCAAAATGTCATAATAATATTTTTTCTAGTGGATAGACCTCGAGCAGTCCACTAACCAGAAAGGACTAAAAATAAAACATTTCGTCGTTGTGTATATACAACCTGGTCCTTCTAAACGGATCATCTGCGAACGCTATCCTGAGCTTTATGCAGCTTACGACTTCTTCTTCTCTTATATTCGGTTTAATCTCTTTTCTTTAATAATATTAAAGTATATTATGGAAATATATACAAAATTTTGTCTTTAATGGACATGAGCAGCATTGCTTTTATTATAGTTATCCAAAGTCCCCATTCTTGTTTTTTTAGGTGATAATTTTGCAGATGAGGACGATGAATGAATTTGAAAATTTTAAGAAATCGTGTTCTTGTTTTTTTTTTGGTCTAGATAATTTTTTTCCAAATTTGTTTTCTTTGGATGGATCTCAATTACGTTTGCCAATTCCTTATATGTAACAGGACATACCGGGTAATCATAAAACAATTGATTTTGGAGGTGTACAAAATTAATAGTAGGGCACCAGCGCGCACTTAGAATAATGTTTTTACCTTTTTAGTTAGACTTTAGAGTTATTATACGTATTTGTAGGAAATTTGATGTCCTTTAATTAAGTGTATTATAGTTATCATCAAAAAAACGCTTACTTTCAAGTTATAGTTAAAAAACTGAAAAAACTGTCGAAAATATAAGTTTTTTTGCAATTTTCTTTTAAAGCGCATGCCTGGTGAGGTGTCAAACCTCAGATTTGGATTTAGCAGACTAAAAAACACAAAGAACCGATGAGAAAAAACTTCTCCATTTTTTTTCCGTTTCTGAACCTTGGAAGACTGAACTAAAAAAGCTGTTTGTATTAATAAAAAAGGAGTATTCATTTTTACAGACAGAGCAGTAAAAAACTTGCCAAGTCAAAAAGAATCGAAACAAAATTGTGGACAAAATTTGGTTTAATTTTAGACATCAGTATTTAAAAAAGCTGATATTTGTGTAAAGAAACTTAGTTCTTATTTTAAGTATTTTTCATGAGATCTAGATTATACAAAATGTAAGTAGTTCCTCTCGAAATACAAATCAGGAAAATTGACTGACGTCCAAAGCAAGATCTATTCCCATAATCAAAATCAAAGACACAGTTAATCGCATCTAATATAAGTAGAAGGAGAATCTTCGGCCTTCCTTGATTAAGTCCGCTTAAATATCTTATTAAATAAACAAATCAAAAATATAAACAATTCATTTTTCTACAACAGAGAAGGCAATAAATAAAACCGATAATTAAAAGGTAGGAAGTTAAAATTAGTTATTTATGAAAGAGAATTTCGGTTTCGACAATAAGTTAACGAGCCCAATGTAAAAATGTTAGAATTTCTTGAAAACTTTCTCTGTCAAGATTAACAGAAACAAACGAAATAAATGGCCTATTAAAACTGACAAAATGCATGTGAAATAGTGGTTAAGCCTTAAATAAAGATTTATCTCCAAAATAACATGATTTAAATATGTTTATTCTACTGGGAAAAGAACGTCAAAACTATTACAAAATAAGGAAGATAACTTTGGTGGTGATTATTAGTTTGCAATAAATTATATTTATGGTTGGAAGTACCGTTAATATTGGAAGACAGTAATTTAGCGGAGCTTATTTGTTTATGAATAAACGTCTTCGCAAATATGTAAAATAAATAACTACGAAGTTCATTATTTATATTTAAAGGCTAAAAACTAAAAAACACTATAATACGGGTAAATCTGTTAAAAAACACTTTAAACCTAGAAACAATTTTGGAAGTACATCGAGATGAAACCTTTTGCATTCTCTTTAGAAACCAATCAACTACAAAGTATCGGAAAGGGATATTGGATACTACGAAAGGGGGTATTTTTTATCCCATTTTTTTTTCACCCTACACCCCTAAAAATTACATTTCGCTAAAAAAAAAATTTTTCCCATTGTTAATGATACATATAGGTTTTTTGGGCCACTGAATTCAAATATAATATCAGAAATTTTATTTGAGGGCTAAGAAGGGCTAAATTTACCCTTTTTTACCCCCTACACCCCTAAAACATACATTTCGCTAAAAAAAGTTTTTCCCCGTTTTTAATGGTACATATAGGTTTTTTGGGTCAATAAATTGGAATATCATATTAAAAATTACATTTAAGGGCTTAGAAAGGCTAAATACACCCTTTTTTACACCCTACAACCCTAAAAAAATACATTTCGCGAAAAAAAGTTTTTTCCCATTTTTAATGGTCCATATAGGTTTTTTGGGTCACCAAATTCGAATATGATATTTAAAATTCACGGGTTTTGAGTGATATGAAATAAACTATAAAAGGCGAAAAACTTTAAACACCCCGTATCATAAAAACAAAGCATTTTCGGACCCATTTTTATATCAGCTTTTTTTGCATATTTTTAGATGTACAATCTGCCCCTAAATTTTCCTCACAACATTCTGTAACACCCTGTATATATACAGGCTAATTCATGAGGAAATGTCAATACTTTAGGTACGTATTCAGGGTCCAAAAATAAACTTAAAAGTCTATATAAATATGAGTCCGCAAGGCCTTCGTTTCCGAAATACAGGGTGTTGAAGTTAAAAAAAAAATTGAAAATTATAAAACCTAGCTTATATTTTGCTAAACATAATTAAAGAACAATTATTTTATTAAAAATTAAATTACATATTGTTTAATTATACATTTTGTTTTATTTTTTTTTAATTTTGCTATAATAAAATCAGATGCATCGTAATTTTTTTAAATCCAAATACTTCAAAAACGATTGCTCATATCAACTTTTAACAAGTATACAGTATTTAGTATACCTTTTTGACGTAAAAATGACAAAACAATTATTTAATATAATTAAAAATGTAATACAGGGCCGTACCAAAAGGTTGTGATTGTTCCAAATAGTACAAGTAAGAGCCGTACTAAAAATAAATTCGAATCCGTCATACCAAAAAACCCCGAACCTTTTCTCTAATATTTACATTATCATAGATTTTATTTACAAAAAAGAAAAAATTAACTAAAACTTTTCCATACTGAATTTGGAAACGAAGGCCTTGCGGACCAAAATTTGTATAGACTTTTATGTTTATTTTGGGAGCTGACTACGCACCGAAGTATTGCCCTTTCCCATGAACCCCCTTATATAAGTGTCCAAATAAGAGGGCCAGTATACTGAAACGGTAAAGATAGGGAGTTTTTTGGTACAGTTGTATTGGGAAGAAATAACCGTTAAAATTGAAGTTTATTTTGTACTTTGAAATATGACGGAAAACTGTTTGCTATTTTCGTTTTTATTTTTTTACTGGGTTATTTCAAAAGTTAAAAAAATTCTAAAAATTCATTATTATTGGAACTTTTTGCGCTTTATGTATTGGTGAAGTCAATTTTCTTTTACGACATTTCGTTTTCGCTAAACCATCATCTACTTTATTTTTTAAATACAGACCTGGGTTTTTTATGTAATTTTTTTAACCCTTATTATCCCAATTACAAAAATGTATAATACTTAATATTTATTTATCAAATATGGAACGCCCCCATAAGAAATTATGTTTTTGTCTAACCATTGTCTCTTAAGGAAAATATGTTTTTAAAAGAAAATATAAATGTTATACATTATTGTAATTGGGATTAAAATTTTCCCCAAAAAAAAGGAAAAAAAATTAAGGGCCGTATTTTAAAAAAATAAAGTTGATGATGGTTTAGCAAAAAAGTAACGTCGAAAAAAATTTTTTGGATTTTCTCCAATGGATGAAGCGCAATAAGTTCCAATAAAAAAAGTATTTTTAGATTTTCCCAATTTTTGAAATAAACTCGAAAAACAATAAAACGAAAATAGAAAATTTTAGTTATTCGGCCATATTTATAAAAGTACAAAATAGAAATTCATTTTTACAACGGTATTTTATTACTCCCTTAAACGCAACTTTGTCAAATTTAACCTACCCACCTATCTCTTACCGTTTCGGATACCATACTGCCCTCCTTATCTTGGACACGCTGTAAATATATAATATATATATATATATATATATATATATATATATATATATATATATATATATATATATATATATATATATATATATATATATATATATATATATATATATATATATATATATATATATAATAGGATTTTTAAAATTTTTTTTTTGTTAGTTTATTTTTAAATAATAAACGTTTTAGTAAATAGCCCCGTTGTACCCCTTTTCTAAAAAGAATATGGAAAATTATTATTTTTTTTGAATTCCAAAAAAAAGCGTAAGAAATAATGTTCAAATTTTTTGGGGGCCCCCAATGTAAATCAAAAAAAAAACAATATTTTGTTTATTTTTTTTAAAAATTTTTTTTTATTAATTTTTCTTTTTTTTAAAAAAAAAAAAAAAATTTTTTATTAAATTGGATTCAAATTAATTTAATTTAATTAAACAATATAAAAATTAACATTTTTTTCTGTAACATCTTCCGAAAACGTCCCCTCTCCGATTTATTTGTTACTTAGCACAGGACTTTTTTATAACATAAGAAACATTATTCAAAGTTTTTTTTGGCGGCACTAGTAAAAATTTAAAAAAAAAAATATTTTCTTTTTTTTAACCAAAACTGGCCAGAAATGCCCAGAATTAACAAGATTTAACCAAAACTAAAGCACCGATTGTTTAAATTGCCGCCAAAAAAAATAGAAAAAAATTTTTTTCTATAAACAAAAACCTGTGCAAAGTTACAGGCAAATCAAAGAGGGGGGGGGGGAAGTTTATCTTTTTTTTTTTTAAAAAAAATAAAAAGTTTTTATTACAAAATATATGTTTTGGCTAACCTTAAAAAAAAAAATCTAATCAAAAATATTCAAAACCCAAAAACCATAACACAATCATAATAAAACATATCACCACATAAACCTTAGGTAAGCTAAAACAAATATATTTAAAAAATTAACTTGTAATGTCACCATTTATAACATCTTTTTACAAATTTAAATATTTCCACTGTTTGAATTATAAAAGGGAAAAATAATGGCGGTTAAACCGCGGACACCTACAGGTATTGCGTACAACCATCTTACTGTCAGTCTGACTTTCCACGCTGCGCGCGCAAGAAATCTTTTTACATAGAAAAACAACCTTCCGAATGGCATTAAACGTAAAAACAAAGGGAATTTTTCCTTTTTTGCTCGCTTGATTGGCGGTGAGTTTCCTTTCGATTTTCACGAGCAACAACACACTATTTCCGCGCCACTGTGGTCAATTACCATGAAAAAGCGTAAGCTTCCAATCGCGTGTTAACTGGGTAAAAGTCGAAACGGAAGTGGAGTCATAGAATTAGTTTTTAAATATTTATTTTTATTAGGTTAAGTTTTATAATATATATTTTTTTTTTGAAAAAAAAAAATAAAAAAGGGGAAAAATATATTTTTTTTTAATTGCATTTTTTTTTTAAGAAAAAAAAAATATGGTTAACACGTAATTTTAATTTGGGTTACGGACACCATAATGTGTCCACATAGACCATGTTATAATATAAATATTTTTAAAAATAAATATTTTAAAATGTACCGTTTAACAAAAAACCCAAAAAAAACATTCATCAAAGAGAACTAGTAGCGAAGAAGTAAACTTAAACCAGAGAAAATTTCTGCATACTAAGACATATCGATTATGATGATGCAATGATGCATTGGATACAGTATTTTCTCGGCTATCGTTTATTTATGATTATAATAAACGTATACTAAATCATCTACTAATAGCCCTCATTAGTACATGATATTCTATTATTAAACGATTATAGCATATGCAACAGACAATACATAAAACCAACATTGTGTCTATAACTTTATCCTTCAAATAACAACCAATAAAACATCTGGCAAGTTGCTTGCCTAAA
The DNA here is from genome assembly GCA_019359885.1 of Listronotus oregonensis. Lineage (NCBI taxonomy): Eukaryota > Metazoa > Arthropoda > Insecta > Coleoptera > Curculionidae > Listronotus > Listronotus oregonensis. The sequence goes on along the minus strand of JAHBCN010013205.1, from coordinate 7,788 downwards.
ACCGAAATACAGGGTGTTCGAAAAAATGTGGGAAATTTCGCAGATATCGGATAAAATACAACATTCAAAAAACTGACGTTTGAAATAAATATGGCAATAGCCGATGCATGATACATTCATTTTTGTTTAATCGTTGCTATGCACCGCCAACTGCCACAGGCTGCTAGATAATGTCAAAGTCGCGAATCAGAGACCTATTTTTTCTATTTCATACAGTAATTGAGAGCAAATTAATTTTCTCACGGTTCGTGGGGTTTTCTCATTGCATGGGAAATATTTTATTTTAAAAGTGCCAATTGTAGAAAAACTTTTTTTCAAGTAGACCTTCTTTTTGGAGATATTGGTCCCCAAAGAGCTCCAATAGAATCAAGTTTGTTAGGTATAATTATTGAACCACCAGGTATATTCCAATTTTATTTTATTAAGATATAATACCAATAAGACTCTTCAAGTTACTATCAAAGAATGTGTTGTTAATTATTCATATCTGCAGGGGCGGACTAGCTGAGACACTCATGACACCCTTTTTTATGCCCTGTATTGATAAGAACTTTGGACAACGTTTTTTGCAAACCCCTTTAACTAAAAGTTTAAGTTTTTATTAAAACTATTATTTTGGTAATAGGAGATTTTTTTTTAAATTTAACCTGACAGAACTTAGAGAACTAACAGTGTAAATAAAGTGACGTTTTTTGAAAACCGGATTGGCGACATGAATAAAGAGTAAATAATTTTTAGTCAATAGTTAGGGGTTTGTAAAAAACGTGGTCCAAAGTTCTTTTTAATGCAGGGCGTAAAAAAGGGGGTCATAAGTGTTATAGCTACTACGTCCCTGCAGTTGCCTGTCACTTGGTTTTACACCTTTTTAAAATAAAATTAAAAAATACCTGATGGTTCACTAATTACACAAGTCCACAAAAAAAAGTTGTCTGTGCTGGGTGTGAGGCTAGGATTTTTTGCGTATTTTTTTCCGCTGAACATGAATCTAAAGTCAAAATTGGGGGTCAAAATGAAAAAAATCGAGAAAATGCGTATCAGGTATTAACGTTTTTTTTTTTTTTTTTTTTTAATTTAAAACGTCAAAAACTATAAAAGATTCACAAAACTCTTTATGACAAAAACTATGTATTTTTTCAAGACTTTTAATTTAAGGTATATAATCTTTTTTTTAAATTTCGCTTGCTTGACTTCAATGATTTCAGATTCGTGTTCAGCCAAAAAAAAAATTTTCCAGAAAATCTTAGTCCGACACTCAGCACGCACCACTTTTTTATGGAACTGTGTTATGTATAAAAAAATTAATTTCATTAGAGCTCTTTGGGAGCCAATATCTCCGAAGACGAAAGAACTTTATATGAATTTGTAATATTTTTTTCACATGTTTTCCCGAAAAAAATATATTTTTTTTACAATTTAATAACAAAACGTTCGCCAAAAAAATATTGTACCTAACTTACTCAAGTTCAACACACATAATAGGTAGGTAGTCAGTTATGTATTTTTATATAAAGACAAAAAGGGCCTGTTAGTTGTCTTGTTTATTTGGAAAAAAATTGTGGATAAAACATTTTTTTGTTAAATCTCAGTACTTTAGAAGGTCGAGATTTTTGGATAAAAACTTGGCCCTTATTTTACATAAGTGTTTTGGTAGGTTATAATAACAAAAACCGAAATGCTTCTGATTTCTTAGCAAAGGAAATTTGTTCTTAATAACGTGAAATAAGAGAAAGTGAGTTTATTAAAAAGATATGTATACTTTATTTAGCGCTAACATACGTAATTTAAGTGAGGCGCTATTTGAATACCTCACTCGATACTTAATGTTTGTTTTTGGAGACATGGAAGACGCCGTTTTACATAGCGTTAGTTATATGTAGGTCTGTCGTTATCTTAATTGACGACACCGAACCAAAACTTTAAACACCCTTGACATTGGGTTACTTTTAAGATTTTTTGTCCGGAAACCCAGAAAAAAATTAACAATAAAAATAAAAACAATATTTTAATTTTTTAAATTGTTTAAACAGCCCTTTTTTTGATTTATTTAATAATTTTTGACAAAAACTAACAAAATCGACTTAACCACAGCACAACAAATAAAATACTTAAATAATTAGGTCGGTACTAATAAATTCTACACTTTTTCTAAACTAATCCTGCAATAACAATTATTAAAAGCTCTTCGTCGACTTTTTTTTATTATTTAATATTTTCCAATAAATCAGCTTTCCCTTGACACAAAAGTATACGAGTTTTACCCGGACCCTTTTTAAGATTCACTTCCAGACGGCCTCCAGACGCCCCCTATTTACATTTATTATAATTATGGATCAAGACCTAGAAGATGTGCTGTTGTCGAAGGCAATGTTGTTGATATTAAAGCAGCAATTTTTATTAATATTTTGGAAGATGATTGTTTAAAGTTCGGACGCTAAAATTTTTCCCTGTTATTCTATTAGGCATATCAATGTTACAGAACTAATAATAACATAACAAAAATTAATTGAAAAAAATCCAAACATTTCTGGGAATAACTTAAACATAAGCGTAACAATAAAACATAAACAAAGCTAAAAAATTGTGCGAATGACGACTATGGTATTTTAAGTGCAAATTACCCGTGTGGCAATCCGGCTACCACCAGGGAGGTTAAAAATTGTATTGCGCATTACGTAACTGTCACAAGAGCGATCCATAAATATTGCATGACGTTACACCACCACCCATATCTCTCTATTAACTAAACATATAATACGGGTAAATCTGTTAAAAAACACTTTAAACCCAAAAATTATTTTGAAAGTACATGAATCAAGATAAAACCTTTTGCATTTTCAGAAACTACGAAAGGGGGCAGTTTTTACCCCATTTTTTTACACCCTACACCCCTAAAACATACAATTCACTAAAAAAAGTTTTGCCTTGTTTTTAACGATAAATATAGGTTGGCCTTTAGTCACCGAATTCAAATATGATACAGTACGTATCGGGGCTTATACTAAATTTACCCTCTTTTTTTACACCCACACCCCTAAAACATATATTTCATAAAGAAGTTTTTTAAATTTAGCAATATAGGTTTCTTAAGTCACTGAATCATAAAGACACAATAAAAATTACATTTGAGGGTTTTAAAGTACGAAATTCACTTTTTTTACACCCCACACCCCAAAAATATACATTTCAAGCAAAAGTTTTTCCTGTTTTTAACAATAAAGATAGGTTTTTTGAGTCACTAAATTTAATATGATATTAAAAATTACATTTGAGGCTTAGATACAAATTCACCCTTTTTATTACACACTACACCCCCTAAAATATATATATTTTAAGTAAAAAAAGTTTTTTCTGTTTTAAATGAAGACAGATATAGGGTCCCTTGAGTCACTAAATCATGGCTACATGTAAATAAAATCACCTTTTTAACAGAAACCCCATAACTCCCTAAAACATAGATTCTGCTAAAAAGTTTTTTCCCGTTTTTAACAATAAATATAGGTTTTTTAAGTCATTGAATCTGAATATGATATTTAAAATTACTGAGGCTTAGTTAAGAATTGCATCTTTTTACATCCCACACCACTAAAAATACATTTTCGCCAAAAAAAGTTTGCTTCCCATTTTAATGGTACAGATTTTCTTGGGACTGCAAATTGAATATGATAACAGTAGAAATCTGAGGCTTAGAAGAGCTAATTCATCCTTTACCCGTTTTACGACCCAAATTAAAATTCAGTGGTCCAAACCTATGTATGTACCATTAAAAAGAGGAAAAACTTTTTTAGCGAAATATATGTTTTCGGGATAAAGGAGGAAAAAGGGTCCATTTAAAGGGCCAAGAAGGGCTGAATTTTAGCCCTTAAAATTGCATCACACTATTCGAAATTCAGCGCTCCAAAACTTATATGTGGCATTAAAAATGGGAAAACTTTTTCTTGCAATGTAGTTTTAGGGATGTGGGGGAAAAAAGGGGGGCCCCTTTTTTAAAAATGTTTTTTGGTAGTATTTTTTAAGGTTTAAAAAATTTTTGCCATTAAAAAAGGGGCAAAAAAATTTTTTTTTTTGCGAAATGTATTATTTAAGGGGGTGTGGGGGGAAAAAAAGGGGAAAAAATTTTTAGTTGATTTGTTTCTAAAGAGAATGCAAAAGGTTTCATCTCGATTCATGTACCACCAAATTCATTTAAAGGTGAATTACAGATTTTCCCGGACTGATAATAATTGTTTAACCTTAATACTCGTTAAAAAAACCTAAAATTAAATAACCAACCACCCTCCAAATGAAAAATAGTGATACCTGTCACAACAGATTAATTATAATTTCTTAAGCTTTTATGACAAAATTGGTTTAATTTTAACTTAAAATATTATTTAAGTTGGTTAGATTCAAATAAACCGTCAGCCCACCATAGGAAAAAGGGACCAATCGTACCCAGTACGTTTGAAATACAGTACCCGCGGTTATCCGAACCCTGTCTAATCCGGCGCCCTGTAATCAGACACGCCTATTACTGTTGATTACACCTAAAAATTTCGACAAATCTTCACTAATACATGATTAAACAGATATTGTATATAATTATGTAGTGTGATTTGTAGTTAAAAAAGACTATTCAATTTTTAATATGTCGGATTACAAGGTATTCTTACATAAAAAAGTCAGGGCTATAGAGGGTCTTAGGCAGTATTTTAAAAATCCGACAAATTCGATAATCTGACATCGCCCTGCAATACGTTTTTTGGATTACCGCGGGTCCACTGAAGTGAATTTTGACTATGCGCTGATATTTATGATGGGTTTTACAGGACGACTGTGGTTTATTGGCTAGAAAATAGACTAATAAAGTGTAGAAGATAGACATCTTGGAACAATAAAAATATTCAGTATGCCTTCTAAAAACCTAAAGCAAAAAGATTGGCTTAAATAATCTGAGATTGATTTAAAAAACGTATATGGAATTTCCGTTTTTCGCTCTGAATAAAATAAAAAACGTTTTTAAGCAACTGGTCCAAAAAATGTAATATTGGAACTAGTCACAATTTATTTTCGGTATTTATACAAATTCGCTGGGAAACTCTTTTAATAATAGTGTAGTTAATTTCTTAACTAACTATGAATATCTCATGAGCCAAGCTAGTCTAATAAATACAGTATGTATTGAAATACATGAACGGGTAATAGACGTCTAGGACATCTGCTGACCAAAGGGCGAAGCATACTTCCCACAACTTACGGTGTCACTGACATGTCGAGCTAGAATAATGTTACAAACATTTGTAAATGTATTACTTGTACGCAGTGTTAACAATAGTGTAGGAAATTTTTTAACTAACATTGTAGGGATTTCACCTAACGACATTTTGTCTTTTACCAAATTAAAAAAAAATGAGTCTGACATTAGTTTGTGCTTGAAATTCGGTAAAAAAGTATGCAGACTCGTTCGCTAAAATGACACCTGTCATCTGTCAAAACTTTTTTTTTTCGATGCGGTAACTAGGTTTTAAGCGCACGCAAGTGTAGTTTTACAGACAGGGGTACCCTACTAGGTATATAGCAATGGACCGGACGAATTTGCGATTACCCTTAAGCACTGCAGCCGAGGTTCGCGCGACCAACCGGCGCGCTTTCGTTTATCCTCAATAACTTTGTAACCACGTACGGGTTGGGATGTACTGCCGTATTTCATGTTTTTCATAATTATTTGTTTTTATTTTTTAGGAAAAAAAAAAAAATTTTTTATTCTAAAGAAAGAAAACATGTTATTCTAAAAAATCCCAACTTTAAACTAAAAAATAATTCTACATAAAAAATTAAGTAAAAAAAAAAAAAATCTAAAAAAATTAATTAATGAAGCAAGTTTCAAACAATCCCCCCTTCCCAAAACAATGTCCAAAGCGATCATAAAACTTTTCGAACATTTTTTAAACATCACAGGTAATTGTTTAAAAACTCAATTTTTACCCAATTCATAAGATTCTTTGGGGAAAAAAAAAATTTTTTTCCCGTTTTAGGAGCCAGATCAGAAGAGCGAGCGGGCCACGATATTGTAGCTCTCAATCCAAGGCCTAGGCAGAAAAACGCGTTTTTATCCCTATTTCTTTGTACTTTTTTTATATCCAAAATTGTTTAACATTTATACTTTTAATACAGATCTTACACATATCATAATAAAACCACCAGCAAGAATAAATAAATCTACAAGAAATTCACTTATTTATTATAGTTAAAATTAGCATTGCTTTTAATTATGAAATCTGAAAATCTTGTTGAAGTTGTGTTTGGTTTAAAACTATTATTTCTTGGGGGCCGTGTTTAGAATCCTAACCCTAGCTAAAAAAGTCAAAAAATGGCAGGGGAATTTTGGGAATCAAAATACATGTAAACAACAGGCATAGAGCTACCCAAAACAGAGGAAGTGAGAGAAAGACGATTAAACTTGTATACGGAGAGTGGGGTTTATCCAAACAAGAGCTATGATTCCCCACCTCCAGATTTCAAATTTCCCAAATTTTTCCCAAAAAAAAGTGATTTAACAATTTGTTTTTTTTTTTCAATCCATGAGTCAGGCTTTTACTAGTAGTGGCATGTGAATGTTTTATTACCCCTAAAATCACAATTTAAAACAAACCCGTAAGACAGCTATAAGTTATATCAAAATTCATTAGAATTTACGTTAACTTTAATATTAAGAAATACATATTTTTTAGGGAACGTGCTAGAGCGCCAAGACTCTTTTAAAAACATTTTCTAGAACTGACCTCGAATGAGTTACAATTGATTTCAGATCCATATGTATACCTTAAAGTAATCAGGTCTTTTCTTTTCAGGAATTTTGTATACCCTTTTATATATGAAATTAACCAAAACCAACCAAAACTAACCAGAACTAACCAAATTAATCCTTAACATAACTTGTAAATTTTATTAATTAAAATATATTTACATATATTTTAAAGTGTGCGTGGCCGAAGGCATTAATTTTGGTCAGCTACATTAGGATTCTGAAACACTGTGCGGAATTTCTTCATGTGGTGTATTGGACAACTAAATACCTTGGCAGTAGAGGATAGCATCAGGGCCGTCTTAGGTTTGTTTTCCCAAAAATGACTTTTATAACCCAGCAACCGTACTGATTTTCCCTTCCCATCTTTTCAGTTGCAATACATCAGCCCCGTTGTCTGCCGATAAGGTTGCGGAAATACGTCGAAAAACATGCCCTGAAAAAGTTTCTATATTTAGCAGCTTCAAAAGAGCAGCTTTTTTCTGGGGGAAAATTGGAAATTGAATGCCAGTCAATTGCTTGGTTATGTAAAAATATTTTCTGGGAAAAATTTGGAATTAACTGACAGGTAATTACTTAATTATTGAATTTTCTATGTCTACGAATAACCTGTAATTTTTTATATTTTTCCGCATGATAAGGTAGGTATTTTGTGGAAAATAGCAACTTAATTTGGATGGCTTATAAAAAAAATCTAGTTGTGTATGTTTTTGTATGAGGAATTTCTATGGCAATGTTTTCTTTCAAACGTTGACGTGGTCCATTTTCAGTTTTACTAACTCATCGCTCCCACATGCCCGCGACACACCAACGAATAGCGCTACCTGAAACAAGATAAAATAGATAACGTATCTATAGCAAATAGAAAACTTATTTTAATAATATCTGCTTTTAGTATATTTTTAAAGACCTACTTTAATGGTAATAAATTCTTCGGTTGCCTTTGTCAGGAACTCGTTAATGTTTTCTCTGGAAAAACCGCTTGGCGTCTACGGCCAAAACCTAGA
>JAHBCN010013204.1:0-25059 GCA_019359885.1 Listronotus oregonensis | reverse complement strand
TTTTTTAAAATACTTAGAATTTTTTTTTTAATTTAATTTAAAATAGAGAAACATGCCAACATTAACTTTTTATAGCAAAGATATTAATTTTCTAAGTGGCCTGAACTTTTCAGCTGAACTGGAATTAATTTAAATGTCATCTCATTACACTGGATTATTATGAGACCGATAAAGATATTACGAAAATTAGATAGGGAGCATAGAATTAATTTAATTAGTAAAGGTACACAGTGGAACCAGTCATCATTATATGGGATTTTTTTATTTATAGTTTTATAGTTTTAATAAAAATTTGATTTTGGCATCGATTTTTGCTTTGATCAAGAAAAATTTTAACCAAAAAAAATGTGTTCCTTGAAAGGATCAAAAAAACAATGGGTCTTTGGCAAAAGGCCGGATTCCAAAAAAAATTTGAATACAAATTTCTTTGTAAGCTTTTAATAATTTTATCTAAATGTTTTGTTAAATAAGAAAATTGTTGTCATAGATAATATTTTTATTGTTTGCCCTCATTAGGAACATTTTGGTCTTATTTTCAAATTTGAATATCTTAAAAAAAAATAAGAGTAGGGTTGTCCTTGAGAATATCGAAACAAGTTTTTCGCAATGTAATTTTTAGCTCAGGTAATAATTTTGATTTTTTTGTAAACTGCACCACTGGAGGTTCATTCTTCAGTGTCAACTGAAAAATGTCGCATTCGACAAATGTCGCGAATGGTTTTGATTACCATTTTGTTTCACATTCTTGAGTGTAATGCGAGTTTAATCTGGAATTTGAAATTTTCGAATGGCAAAACTTGACAACGGTGTAAATGTGGATAATTAAATGGTAAAAAGCTTTCAAAAAAGCAAACAGAAAACACGCCAATAAAATTTTAATAAGTTACCGGTGTTTTCGTGAATTTATGTATTTCAAAATCAATGTTCTTTTTAAAAAGAGGAATAAACGAACTGTTATAAAAAAAGACTACAATAGTAGTCTGTAGTGGAGCTCAAACAGATGAACTAGTAGAGTTGGTCAAAGCCAATAAAAATCTCTTAATGGAAAACCTTATTTTTTCCTTAATTTTCAAAGGCACCGAAAAGAAGTAGATAAGATTGCTTTAAAAAAAAACTTGGCGGAGAAAAATCCTGGAAGCTATGGCGAAATAATTAGGTTAACAAAATGTAATACATTAAATCCTTTATAGACAACAGTAGAAAAAGTTGTATAAAAGATTTTTTATGTTTAATAACAATGTAATTTATAACCATAAAAAATTTAATTTCAAGGCATCAAAATTTTTGACAATAGACGTCGCCTTATATTCTACAACCAGGGCCGTATCTGGTTGGCGCGCCCCTTGGCGGGGGCTTGAATTTGGCCCTTCTTTCACACCGGGGGATTAGGGGAGTATAGAATATCCTCCAAAGAAAACGGGAATTCCGGAGGGTTTTTCCCGATAATTTTACAAAATTAAAGTGCCAAGTTGTAGGTTTGAAATTTTTTGAACCGAGAAGTTCGTTTCTTTTAAATACCAATTATGTGGTGGAATTTGTGTCAAATTCTATATTTTCTTTATATGAAATTATTAGCATACTATTTTGAAAAAGACGTGGTTTTCATAAAACAACTGTTTGTATCTGACTAAATAAAGTGGAATGTAAATAAACTATTCATCCTCATATGCGGATGATTAAACTTAGAGAAAATTCTCTCAACAATGAAATCGTAGTTTTAAAAATACTGTGAAAAGCAGGCCTACTAAAATGTATTATTTATACTTTAATAAATTAAATAATATGCACTTAAAAAGAACTAGTGCTGCCCCCAATTTATAAAATACCAATTTATCCGCAGCATACATATTAAAAATATTCAAAGAGTTACATTCTCACTGTAGGTATCAGGATAAATTGATATTTTATTATAGATTCATACATTTTTTCAGTCTTAATATATTAAAAATAAACAAATTAAGTATAAAGTTGAAAATTTATTATAAAATTGCTCAGTTGTAATTTATTTATTTAATTAATTTTCTCAATAAAAAATAATAATATGACTACGGTACTGACAACCGATAAAAAAAAATTAAAGCCGATTTCGCGCCCCCCAGGTAGCTGCGCCATTGGCGAGGGCCCCTCTCGCCACCGCCTAAATACGGCCATGTCTTTATGGTCGACGAGCAGTGAAGAAACCACTTGTAACAAAGCGTCACAGACAAGCTAGATTAAAATTCGCTAGAGAACATAAGGATTGGATAGAAAATCAATAGGCCTTTTCATCACAGTTTTTTTTGCGCATGCGTCAGTATCAGCCATTTTTTTCGTACTGTTTTTTGTAAACAAGCATGGTATAGGGCCTGTAAACACATAATTAAAATTAAAAAAATACTAAAGAAAGTATAGTTATTGAAGAAAAGAAATACGAAAATAAAGAAAAAAGTGCCTTAATGAGCAAATAAGTTATTTTAATCGATTATTATTATGATATCAGTACGAAAAGGAACGACGAAGCGGTGTTGTTATGGAGTATGTAAGAGTGATACACGCTATAAATCATTTAAATATAATACATATTATTTTTTATAACAATATAACAATTGTTTATATGTGGTAGGATTAATTAGAATAAAATTATAGATACTTTTTGTATAGTAAAGAAGTAATGATGCCTAACCTCTCAATCAGCTCACTTCTTTTTCCTTTTTAAAGACGTTCATGACATTTAAGCTATCTTTTTAATTGCGTATAATTATGGGCTTCAACTGAATTATAAATCAGTGAAGCACCAGCAACGATTTTTTCCAGTAAATGATTTAATTGGGGAGATAATACTGCATTCTCAGCCATTGTCGATCAAAACAGTACGAAACTTTTGAATTGCCGCCATTTCAACATGGCGACTGCGCTTGCGCTTGTCACATAATGAAAAGGCCTATGGTCCTTGGTAGTATCTTCTTCTTCTTCTTCCTGGGAGCCGTTTTGAGTCACTACCGGAAACAAACCAGCCTCTTGGGCTTTTTGTGCCTAATCTCACATTATCTTTTATACCAATTTTCCCATTTGTCTTCTTCTTTCTACTGTATAACCCCGAGACTGGTTGGTTGATATATTCCTGTGAGCTCATTTTAGGTTGCCTAAATAATACCTGACTTTTGTGATTCAACGCTTCACATTTGCACAGTATACGGTCCCCATTGTATAAGCCTATCTTTTGTAGGTGTCCTCTTAGGTTATCGTGCCCTGTTAGCAACCCTACTATTATGTGAAGTCGTTTCCTGCTTTGTCTGAGTAGTTCTTTCTTCGTTCTTTTGGATGGGCCCCATATGAAACTTTTTTATGTTTTATTCTACTGAGGTTTTCCAGTATTCCTTGTGTTTGTTTCGGATCAATTTCCTTGTTTGCCCTCGTGCTGTGATTTTGGTCACTCCAAGGGCAGGTTCTGGTCCAAAGTATGGTGTGGATGATCCATTTTTCGCTAGCTCATCCGCTTTTTCGATGCCTTCTATTCCCGAATGTCCTGGTACCCACAAAAGAGTAACCCTGTTGCGTTTTCCCAGGACTTCCAGTTCTTTTTGTCATTCCCATGTCAGCCTAGACGTTACCTTAGGGTTTACTAGTGCCCCTAGTGGCGCCTGGTTGTCTGTTATTATGAAAATCCGCTTGTTTTTATAAGCCTTCTTGTTAATTTCTTTTGCACAGTGCAGTAAAGCATATATTTCCGTTTGAAATACAGAACCCTGTGTTTCTAGTGAAATGAAGAATTGTAAATTTCTTATTTCTCTGTACACGCCCGCTCCAGTTTCCTGCTTGGTTTTGGAACCATCCGTATACCAGATGATGCCTGCAACCGTGCCAGGGAGATCGGGTTGCTGCTACTCACTTCGATCTGGAATTTTTACCTCGATGTTTTTGTTGAATGAGTATTGGGAAATCATCTGGTCTGTTCTCTCGTCCAGGATGTTGCCGCCAACCTGACTTTTTATGTTGTTGTGTCCCAAAGTAGCGTAGACACCAGTTGATTTTTGTTGCAGTCGGAAGTTACCCACTCTTGCCTCTCCCATCACTATGAGGTTAAGTGGTGAAAGGTCTTAAAGACACTTCATGGCTGCTGTTGAGGTTGTTTTAATTGCTTCTTTTATAGCTAAGCAAGCATTCTCTGTACCTTGATCAGTTCTGTAACAGCAGTTTTTTTGTCGCATTTTTGTCCATCATACCAGTAATGAGTATGTTATCATAGCCATTATCACCATGGGTTATAACCAATAAACCATGTTTGGTTTAATTCCCCACACGGACGTAGCTATAGCTTTGACAAGGGAGGGGTCCCCAAAGAGGAAATTGATGCTCTACTAGGAAAAGCAAGTTCCCAAGGCTGGTAAGATACTCAATCTTAATCCATTCCTAGATGCTGATTTGCGTTCTCATAGTCACCTTAGCAAATTAGTTATAAATGATGCTCATTGGAAAACCCTACATGGCGGAAACCAGCTAACATTAGAATACATTTGGCAAATGTACTGGATCGTCAATGGGAAAATAACAGTCAAAACTAACATTGGAAAATGCATAAAGTGTATTTGATTCAAGGCCTAGACAGCCGAGCAATTAATGGGACAACTTCCGACAACACGAGTTAGAGATCGAACGCTGTAAGAAGAACACCGATATGTCACGGTCTCATATGGCAAACCCGTATAAAACAGTGACGTATCGGTGTTATTCTAACAGCGTTCGATCTCTACACCATCACAACCATTTTCCCACTCTGGAGTTGACTACGCTGGACCATTACAAATCAAGACGCAGGGCAGAGGCAATAAAAGTTATGAAAGTCCACATTGTCTTGACAAAAGTTCATTGGGCTTTGGTCTCTCTTTCTTAGCTTCCCGCACTGCGGCGAACTAAGCAACTATCGTTTTCTACAATCGACGTGGTGCATGTAATTTTTTTTCTGTTGAACAAGTAAGATGGATATGAATGTGGGGGGGTCCGGATCCCCAACCCCCCTTATATACGCCCGTGGGAATTGTTTTGCCATGAGCGCATTATTTATTTTCTAAAAATGTTGGTTTCAGGTAAGTTTACAGTCTAGTATGACAACCAAATACTTTACCTCTTCCACAATCTTGATTGTTTCATCTCGTAGGTGCAGGGGTCCTAAGCTCTCTAGATTTCTCCTTTTGGTGGAGGCAACTATGGCTCGTCCATCTCGTAACTGCGTTTAGGGCCTGTTGCATTTTAATTAGTAACTTAGGAGCTATGCCGAGTAAAACCATGCTGCTGAAGTATCATTATACTTCTACGCATCCATCCATAAGAGTTGGTCAGACATATGTAAGCTCAACAAAATTTTTTAGATATATCCAAGTCTATTTAAATACCATTCTCTTTGTTTTATTAACGCTAACCTTCCGAAAAATAAAAAATAATTTATGCATATTTATTACTTTTATCGTTTACTAGCAATTTTTACACATTTGATTGATTTTAATTTCGTTATTTATTGAAAGTGTTGATTTAGAAGCAATTACAGCCGTAAACCCTATCGCTAATATATCATCAGATCAAACAGTATATTGACCTTGTATATCTAAAAGGCAATAAAAGCAATTTGAATGGTAATTACAATAATTTCAAGTAATTTATTTGTTATACGTCAATCATTATAAATGATTTTTAACGCCTTTTAACAAGCTTCGCATTTTTTTGTTTGTTATTATGAGATAAAACATTACCGGATTGAAAAAAATCTTAATGACTGTGTAGGAAACAATTTGACCTCATTGTTTTGTTTATTTTTATTTATTTGTGAGTCAATATTTTGAGTCATAAACGGAATATGCGTGGGTATGACATTATGCTGGACGAAAGATATACAACCGTTTAGATGTTTGAATATTTTATGCAGTAAGTTAAAAATGTTTAATAGGTTTCTTGCATGAAATTTATTTTAAATGAAAAACACGTTAAAAAATTTTACTCAGAAAAACTGAGTTTCACATTTTTTCTAAATGGTATTTAAATGTTTTCACTACCTCCTAAAAATATTCTGTATACTAGAGAGTTTCAAAAAAAGAAACGAACTTTTTTTTTTGAAGAACATCAAATAATCTCTAGAGTATCCCTAAATAAAGACCCTGGCGCAGAATAGACTCTTAATTTTAATATTTAAGGGTGGCTATGTTCAATTTTCTATTTTCATTTAAATAACATGGAAAAAATGCTTTTGATTGATTGATTGGTCCGTTTTTTGGCTTTGATTTCTTCCAGGAAATCGTGTGCCAGCTCTCCCCTTTCCAGACACGCGTTGCGGGCAACGTGAGCTTTCCCAGACTTCGTTAGTGGAATTTCTGGATTGTCGGGCTCGAAGCCCCCGGAAATTCCGAAATTTTCACAAAAACGTAAAATTTTCTAAAATATTTTCTTATCTGTGCAAGGCACAAAAAATGGAAGTCCGACCAGGAAACTGCTACTGGTATCACGCATAACCGCTTTCTGTCAGTGCTGCTCCTTCCTGCTGAGCGCGGAACCATCTTCCGCGAGGAAAATTCCTCGTGCGTGAGGCTCTCAGAAAGAAACAGGTATAGGAATCTTCGTTTACAGCGCTTAGCCCCAAGAGAAGGACTCCATCGTTTGGCTTGAGTTTCTTCTTGATCCCCGATGGTAAAAGTTGTTGATACAGCGCCTTCAGCCGCCTTCCCGGAAAAAAACTATGTAATTTTCTTATCGCGAGCACTTCACTGATCGGCGGTAAAACAGGAACTAAAAAAATGCTTTTTGTAGTTTAAAATTTTATTACTCAGAAACAAATTTCTATATAGTAACAAATAAGACAGCTTTGTGTAGGAAATTTAACGCTCTACAAAAAAGGTCTTAATAAAAATTTACGTAAGGTCAACCACTGAATTGTCTAAAATAATGGTATTATTTACTAATATACGCATGAAATCGATTTATACTACTTAGGGCCAGTTGTATAGGTTGAGGTTAATATCACGATTATTCTTTGAATTAACCTCAGGTTTTATTCTTGGATTAATCCTAGGGTTTATCCACAGTTTTGTGTACAGTTGTATACCTCTGGGGTTTGGTCAAAACGTTATTAAAATATTCCTAAGGCCGGCCGCATACATACAACTTTTTAGTCGAGCAACTGTTTAGTCGAGTTGCGTGCTTGTGCGATTTTTATGACGACGAGACAGTTTAGTCGCCGAAGGTGCGCATACAGTCAATTCAGTCGCTATCGATTTATGTACTTGTTTGAATAGCCGCTGTACGACTGTTTAGGTGAGCGTATGCGCACTCCAATACATGGCAATACTCATTGAACCGTCGCGATAGTTGCGCGACTGATTAATCAAAAGGCGATAGATGAGGTTTTACGACTATTTAGTCGAACAACTATCTAGTTGCTAATATGCGCACCTACATACATTTCCATATACTTTTAACTTGCGACTAAACAGTTGCTCGACTAAAAGTTGCATGTATGCGGCCGGCCTTACTTCTCCTAGAAGTGAAAGAAGAATTTGTTTAACATAACCAAACTGCATTTTTATTTTTTAAAGCATGATTCCTAAGTTATAAAATAAAAAATGTGGATGTTTTTAATTTTCTTCTGGAAAAGTGGGTACTTACTGGTTGGTATTTCTTTGAAGATGTACGCCAATTTGTTGGAAAAGTACTTCCACAGAGGCTTTTAAAATTCTAAACCTATTTATAAACTCCTGGTCTACCCAAATTTCCATGGTATCGATACGATTAGGAAAAATTCTGCGTCTTCTTTGATTTTTTATTATATTTATATTATCTAAATCGTCGTCCTCGTCGAATAGTACATCCTCAAATATTTCGAACGCCTCCATTTTTATTTATTAACCTAAGCATTGTGAGATAATCCCTACTCCATCCACGAGTTATGGATTTCCCTAGGTTAACCCACAATTTAAAGGTAATCCTAGGCTACACAACTCGCTTTTTTTAAAATCTGAAGATTAACTCGCAATTTTAGGGTTATCCTAACCTATACAACTGGGCCTTATACAGGGTGATTCATAAGGAAATGTCAATACTTCAGGTACGTAGTCGGAGACTAAAAACAAACATAAAAGCCTTTACAAATATGGGTCCGCAAGACCTTCGTTTTCAAAATACAGGGTGTTAAATTTTTTATTTATTTTCTATTTTTTAAATAAAATCTATGATAATGTAAATATTGAAGTAAAAATTGGTATCCGGGGGTTTTTTGGTATGACCGGTTCGAATCTAGTCTTATTACGGCTCTTACTTGTAGGGGGCGCCACCTACACCTCTTTTTACTATTTTGAACAATCACAACTTTTTGGTACGGCCCTGTATTACATTTTTGAGTAAATTTAATAATTGTCTTGTCATTTTTACGTCAAAATTGTATACTGGTTAAAAGTTGATATGAGCAACCGTTTTCGAGATATTTGAATTTAAAAAAAAAAAATGGGACGCATCTAATTTTATTAAAGCAAAATTTAAAAAAAAAAATAAAATAAAATGTATAGTTACACAATATGTATTTTAATTTTCAATAAAATTATTGTTCTTGAATTATATTCGGCAAAACATAAGCTAGGTTTTATAATTTTTAAAAATTCCACCATTTACTTCTAAGCACATGTCAGCTCTGTGGTGAACACCCTGTATCTCGGAAATTAAAGCCTTGCGGACCCATATTTATATAGACTTTTATGTTTATTTTTGGACCCTGAATACGTAC
Source organism: Listronotus oregonensis (assembly GCA_019359885.1). Lineage (NCBI taxonomy): Eukaryota > Metazoa > Arthropoda > Insecta > Coleoptera > Curculionidae > Listronotus > Listronotus oregonensis. The sequence continues at coordinate 16,322 of JAHBCN010013204.1, read as the reverse complement.
CTAAAGTATTGACATTTCCTTATGAATCACCCTGTGTATTATACAGTGTGTCCCAAATTGGTAGGGAATGTATGGGGATCTTGAAAACCACGATAGATAGAAAATCGGGAGAGTTTTGGACAATTTTGTTGATAAGCTAATTCCGTTTACTACATGGTTTTACCTATTCAGGTTTTTGAGAAATTTTGTAAAAACCTGAAACATGCAATTTCGAAAATCGGCCATATTTTTTTTATAAGTGGAAATTTTTCAAATCTGTAAAAACTTCTTTAAAGCAACTTTTTTTGTAGAATATGACCGAGTAGTCAATTTTTATTTTGCTACGTTTCGGGTTTTTAGAACCATCATCAACTTTATTTTTTCATATAGACGCCATATTGGATTTTTACGCAGCCAAATAGTGCTTTTTATTCTGATTTCAACAATGTATAACATGTTATAATTTAAGAGTTCATAACCTCATTTATTTCAAAAAACAAATATTTTCTCAGTTGGCCTTGATTCCGGCGAACGTCATTTTTTTAACAATAAAATGTTAGTAATTGGCAAAATAGATAAGCTGAACAGATATTTTACAGATATGGGTTCGCGAACATAGCTATAACGTTAATACCGTGTTACAACAAAACTACACGTAACAAGTTAATTGAAACAAGTGAAAACAAAAACAATGAAAAGTGGCTAAACTAATATTCCTACTTAAATGAAGATGTAAAATAACGACCTAAAATTCAAAATGTTGTCCATATTTCTCAACATGTTAACGATATTTTTTAAAGTAGTCCTAACTACCCTATAAATAGTTGACTTAGGTATGTGGCATTCTCTATCAACATCCCTGGCTGAGGATGTTGGATTTTCTTTAAAATATTGGTTAACTGCAGCATCTCGTCGATTTTCTTCAACGTACTTGTTAGGTCGTGGCTTTTTAAAACTTCCGAATTTAAGCAAATTTGTAACCAGTTTTTGAAAGTGTGTTAGTTTAGGACGCTGCCGGTCAGGAAAATTGTCGAAATACGTTTGCGCAGCTATATTAACATTTATATTGCTTTGAAAATAACGTTGCAAAATATTAAGTTTTCTTTAAATAATTAACCATTTTACAAAGTTGAAAAAATTTTAATAACGTACCCGAGCTAACTTGATAATAACGCTAGATGACATTCGCCGGAATCAAGGCCAACTGAGAAAATATTTGTTTTTTGAGGTGGATGAGGTTATAAACTCCTAAACTATAACATGGTATACATTGTTGAAATAGAAATAAAAATCACTATTTGACTGCGAAAAAATCCAATATGGCGCCCATATGAAAAAGTAAAGTTGATGATGATTCATCAACTTTACTTTTTTTGTAACACGGTATTAACGTTCTAGCTATGTTCGCGAACCCATTTCTGTAAAATATCTGTTCAGCTTATCTATTTTGCCAATTACTAATATTTTATTGTTTCCAAAAAAAAAATGACGTTCGCCGGAATCAAGGCCAACTGAGAAAATATTTGTTTTTGAAATAAATGAGGTTATAAACTCTTAAATTTTAACATGTTATACATTGTTGAAATCAGAAAAAAAGCACTATTTGGCTGCGTAAAAATCCAATATGGCGTCCATATGAAAAAATAAAGTTGATGATGATTCTAAAAACCCGAAACGTAGAAAATAAAAATTAACTACTTGGTCATATTCTACAAAAAAGTTGCTTTGAAGAAGTTTTTACAGATTTGAAAAATTTTCACTTATAAAAAATATGGCCATTTTCGAAAATACATGTTTCAGGTTTTTTCAAAATTTCTCAAAACCTAAATAGATAAAACCATGTAGTAAACAGGTTTAGCTTACTAACAAAATTGTCCAAAACTTTCCCCATTTAACCGATTTTCTATCTATCGTGGTTTCCAAGATCCCCATACATTCCCCACCAATTTGGGACACACTGTATATTATCAACTTAAGAACAAAGATTGATAAGCCTGTAACAAAATTAAAATTTTTATATATTACCGATAAATAAACATAAATAATCAAATTTTAATGATGTATAGTAATAAGAAATACGGGTATATTACATCTGTATAAAAAACTGCTAATATAAGAAGTATATTTATTAAAGTAAATTAATTTTATATATGATATAAATATTATGGATTTAATAGTTTTCATCTAATATTTTAATATAAATTTGGCTACAGATTTATAAATTTTTGTTCTAAACTTGATAATATATGATATATAAGTAGTATAAATCGATTTCATCGCATATATTAGTAAATAATACCATTATTTTAAACCATTCAATGGTTAAGGCTTGATAACTCCGAAACCGATGACCTAACGTAAATCTTTATTAGGACCTTTTTTGTAGAGCATTAAATTTCCTACAAAAAACTGCCTTGCCTGTTATTATACAGAAATTAATTTCTATACCTAAAGTCCAAAATTTCTGTCAGTGACTCATTTAATACCGGCCACCCAACCGAGGAAGCGGCTGAATAAAAATCTAACACTAGTAAATTATTTTTAAGCCTATGATATACTTTTCCGCTCAAATAACAGTGAACCGGCCAAAAGTTCCATCGCCACGTTGTCATAATTCGCGAAAATAAGTTACAAGCCAGCAATCGCACTTAAAATAGCACACCAATATTTATTGAAATCATTGTTATCAAAAAGACAATAAAAGTGGCAACACACATTCCTTAGTTTACAACTTGAAGATACTTGAAAATAAGCGTATCGACAGGGTTTTCGTGCTGTTCGATGATTTTATTTAGTTATTATTGATTATGGATAGATTTTGTAAGTTTAAATTTTAATTGCTCTACAGGGTATTTTCTAAATATTATAAATGTCTAGTAATAGTAGTATATAAATATTGTTTTGTTCCAATTTTATTATAGTTTATCTTATTTAGTGTATATAATTGTATATAAAGATTTAGTGTTGTTAAGTGCTTTTAATTCAGTAAACTATGAATATTAACTAACCTTTAACTAGTTATCCGCCTACAAAAAAAAACTCAGTTAACGTTAAAAGAACGAATAATGGTTAAAAATGTTTACCATGGTATTCCGGAACGAAATCCAAAACAAAAGTTTTTTCGCGTACGGTATTCAAAGTTTTAAAAGGCAAATAAACAATGTTAGTAATTATTCGGACACTGAAAAATGCGATTTTTTCGCTATTTTTTGCACACTCTCTACTTTCCGATTGTTAAACATGAATCAGAAGCTGTTTTTTTGGCCGCCTCTTATAGTATTTCAAAAGAATATTAATTGAATTGTTTAATTTCATTTTACGACATACTGCTTTAAATTCAATCATTTGCACGAAAACATATTTAAAAAACTCATACTATTTTAATATTAAAAAAAAATCACTCAAAAAGTACGTAAAAAACCTTATTTTTTAATAAAAAGTAGGTAAAACGTTTACGTCCGAATTCAACTCGAAATTCTAAAAATGTTGACCTGTTGCCAAGTTGTAATAGTTATCTTTATGACATTTTTATAAGGTATGCGAACCTTGCTTCGCTCGGCCCTCAATGTTGGTCAAAAATATCCTCGATTTGGAAATCCTAAATATGGAACACGAAAGACCGAAATAGTTATTGGATTCTACAAGCTGATGATCTCAGGGCTTTTGTGTTTCTTATATAGTGAATATTTTTGTTGAAGCAATGCGTGTAAATATCGTATTTAATATTGAATTTGCAAGATCGGTGGTGAATTGGCAACTCGGTGTAACTTGGATTGTCTATCGTTCTGTTTTTACATCTTTTTTAATTTATGTGAAGACTGAAATTGTATTATTTTTTTCATGTAGCAAAATAAAATCGGAAAAGGAAAAATTAAAGTAAATTTTTTTTTTTCGAAAAACGTTGAGAAATCGCCAAAAAAACTCAAATTTGTGTTCTATGACCTCAAAATAGGAGGTGTGCAAAATTAAGCAAAAAAATTACATTTTTCATTAATCCGAATAATACCAAAATAATATAGACTTGTTACTAATTTAAAGGGTTGATGAAAATGTGAGAAAATAACGTTTGCTTGTAAAAAATGTTTTCATGTTTTGACGAAATTTTATCATTTATTTTCTGAAATGCACACGCCACTGGAATTGATTCCCCTGACCCCACACAACCCGGGGCACTCTAAAGGCGAGCGATGCGTCATTGAAAGAAATTTTGGACTTGAAGTATAAGTAATAACATTTTAAACTACAAAAAACATTTTTCCATGTTATTTAAATGGAAAAAGAAAATTGAACACCGCACCCTTTCAGTATTAAAATTAAGAGTCTACTCTGTGCTAGGGTCTTTATTCAGGAATACTCTAGGAATTTTTCAAAAAAAGTTTGTTTTTTAACACCCTATTGTATACTTTGTTTGGGAAAAAGATACTTTGTTTCGCCTAAAAAAAACTTACAAATTAAAAATTTAAACTTTGCCAAAAACGTGCTTCAGTGCTGAGAGGTCTGCGGTCTCAGAAATTCTACAAAGCCATTTCAGGATTAATAATACCTCTTAATATTTAGCTAATAAAAAAAAGATAAAGCAAAATCAACTCTTCATCGAATTAAACTAAACAAATTGTCGCTCCAGATTTATAGTTAGACAACTTAGAGTTTTGCAATTTGGGTGAGTTTATATAGTGTCCGTGTATGGAGCTTTGTGACGTCACGCGGCATGTAAATACACAGATGTGATTTTTGCATTTTTGAATTCCAGTTGAAAAACACTGAAGCCACCAAGAGGAGTAATTTTTATTTTAATGATACTCAGGTGCGATTTTTAGGTCGAGGACCTAACATTTACTAAAAATTAATGATTTGAGGAAAATTTTAATCTTATGTTAATTTGCCTAATAATGTTATCTAAACCATACTAAATCTACTCTTTTTTTTTCAGGTATGTATTGGGATAATACCAGTAAAAATTGGGTTGGTAAGTTTTAGCTTATTAGCTGTATATATATATATATATATATATATATATATATATATTATATATATATATATATATATATATATATATATATATATATATATATATATATATATATAATAAATATATATATATATATATATATATATATATATATATATATATTATATATATATATATATATATATATATATATATATATATATATATATATATATATATATATATATATATATATATATATATATATATATATATATATATATATATATATATATATATATATATATATATATATATATCTGACTTTTGATGTTTGCGCTTATTAGTTGAAAACTACAAGAGACACTTACCAGTTGAATCGTTGTACTTTGAACAAATTAGAACGATGGCAGTTTAGAAACATATTTCATTTCACTTACTTTAAATGGCATGCAATAATCTGTAATACTAATTAATAAAATTTTAGCAATTCAGTAAAGGTAACGGGGATCTTTGTGTCTTTAATCATCATTAAATCTTTACGACAATACTGTAGCAGTGATGAGTTTTAAGGCGATTAGCTTGTCTTATGGAAACAATAATAATTTTATGCGACATAACCTTAAAAGGTTTGATGAGGACCATTACTGCGTTGTAACAAAGCAGCTTTAAATTTTAAACCATTAAGTACGTTTTTATCCAAAAATTGGTTATTTTAATTTAGCGTACACAGTCACGTAACAGTTACGAGGATAGTTTGATGTGTTTTCAGCCTCGGCCAGACATGGCGACGCTATCCGCAAACTTTTGTTGTTAATAGGTGAGTATGGTACGTTTCACAATAATTCGTTGATTTCTTGACCGCAATAAAATTTAAATTACAACCCTCAGTGGAAAACTCAACCATAAATAGGTTGCCAGACAAATACCTATTGTGTAGGCACCGCACCTTTTGAAAGGGTACAGGTCCTGATTACCTACTAATATTAATAGTTTAGGTTAGCTATTTTGGCTGCTTAATAACACACACGAAAATACCTTGACAAACTCCAAACGACTGATGAACTAAGACGAAAAGACTCTTCTTTATAATCAGCATCTGCAATTTGCCTATAACTTACATAATATACCAAAAGGTAGGTACAATAATAAATAAAGAAAATTTTGGACCTACATGCGGGTACCCAAAGTATATGGAGTTTTACGACTAAAAGTAGCAGGTAAAACGAGAAATCAACGAACTATTGTGAAGCGTACTGCACCATACATTTTGTATTACTATACAGGGCTTTCATTTCAAAAAATAACATTTAAAATATCTTTACAAAAAACAAACAAAAAATTAATTAATTTATATTTGTTTTAAATCTCCACCCTTGTTGTTAAAAAATGGTAAAGTCGCAGCTCGAACTCCTCCCAAACTTTTTAAAACATCTTTGGGGTAATCCTCTTGCACTCCTTTACTATTCTACGTGTAAGTTCAGGAATATTGCAAGATTGAGTTTTATACACCACAGCCTTTAGATGTTCCAATAAAAAAAATCAAGGGTTGTTAGGTCGGGTGATCTCGCTGGTCATTCCATAGAGATCCTTCTTTCGATCGTACCGAGTCTACAGATTAAAAGTACAAAAATGTATTTAAAAATAAATCACTTAAGCACATTCTAAGTTTGCTCGTAAATGTAACTGCCGAAGAAAAAACTCTTTTAGCTTCCACACTTGTATGTGGTACTGTCAGTAGATATTTGTAACACTATTGTAAATATAAACCTCTTAAAACTTAACCAAAGTACACTCATTATGTGATATTTCTTTTTTAGTTTCGTTAAAAGTATTAAGGGTAAAAACCTTCGATAAAGAATAACCTATTTTACCCTAGAACTATCGGGAACATATTAAAATTTTAACATCCAAAAATTTTAGATTTTCGAGATTGCTATACCCCAATCCCATGATTTTTGGGACTAAAAACAAGTCCTCCTAATGCTAAACGGCACTGAAACGCGTTTGGTACTTTTCGAATAACTTCTGGCGAAATAAACCTACACCATATCTAGTTCCAAAAAAATCCGAAATTTTAAGAAAATAAAGGAGTTAACCGGACGTGCTGAAATAATATTAGATCTTGCCATTATCTTCGTAATAAATTGCAGTTCTTTCTATAGGTAAAGATCTATGGGCGGGATCTCCGCAATTATTTCTGCTCTTTTGTAGAAATGATCTTATTAGCGCTACATAACCCAATCGACATATTTTTATTTGTACTCTCATAATTAAACAATCTATTTCTATAATTGTTTCGTGTTTCTCCGTGCTTTATTAACTCCAAAAAACTCTCATCGCGTATACACTACATTAGGTTTGTTCCAACAGCGCCAGAAACCGTTCAAAAACCGTCACCGAACGATGCGCTCATACGCAGAAATGATTAAGATGCGTCCCACTTTCAACACTTTTATAGGGTATATGCGTAATTGTGAGTGCTATCAAAAAAGTAGTGTAGGCGTCATGTGCTGTTTTGGGGCAAACCTAAAATGGTAAAGTCAAAATTTTAAAATTTTCGTCCATTTCTTTTCTTAGTTAAACGAGATATAAAAAAATGTTTTATACAAAAGTTTCTTTATAAGAATTGCTAAATAATCTGCCATTTTCAAAATAGTTATTAGAAAGAAAATATTCAGATTAAGAGAAAAAATATCGAGAATCATCGCAAATGTTTAAAAGCTTCTTCGTTGTTTTTAATGCACTCTGGACATCTTTTTCGAACGGATTTTGGGGTTAGGTTAGCTTAAGTTTAAAGTGAGTGAACTTTTTACGACCTCTACCGCGACCGCTCGGACTATTGTGGCTCACACCTTTTTATCTTCCTCCCTATAGGATCAGACTTCTAATGAATCCGATATCAAATTGGAGAGGGTTCTTATAAATCTCCCCTTACTTGTGCCGCTACCGTACACGAGCACAATATGTGTTCTGGTGTCCCTGTCTCGTGGAAAGTATGACGATCAGACGATTATATTCGTCATGCCCTTCTTTCCCGGTAGAGTGACGTAGAGGGACGTAGTGGGTGGCACCTCTCGAAACAGTTTTATTCGTTTCGGTCAGCGCACCTTTGTTACTTTTTCCTATGAAAGCGGTTCTGTCTGCTTTCTATTTGGATCTAGGGAAGTAATAGTTCAGCACGACAGCCGAGAGGGTTTTTGCATGTATCATAGGCCCCACGCCGAGGCTTTGGGGGCTGATAGACATCGTTATTTTCCACTTTGAATTCTTGGTATGGCATCCCTAAAGTGTAGGTTTTAGGAGGGGTGAATTTTTAAATGTGTAAGTAATATCATGCCCTCGGATCATAGGCCCCACTTTGATTATTGATTTATGTCTTCAAGAAGGTCGCCAAAGTCCGCGAACCCAATATGTCATACAAAGATGGCGTCACTTAAGGTCCGCCATACTGACCGAAAGGTGTATTTTTTCCACTGTAGACATGGACCATGGGCCCCACGTTGTTGTTTCGTGATCTTTGTTAACAATGAACGGTAGAACAAATAATTCAAAATGCCATACCTCTGCTAAAATGACATGTTTGCATATGGCGTCTTGCCGATAACCGGCAACTCCAGCGAATGTTACAAAAGATCCTACTGGACCCAATCACGACAACGACGTGCGAATACCTCGGTGGGGATTTTAGGGCATTTATGATGTGTAATGGTTTGACCTCTGCAAAGGCCTAATTAATTCTTTGTTGTCGGGTTAAGATCACATCTTTATAAATTTTCTTTTCCACCACTCATGGTTATTTGAAAATGACTAAAGAAAAACAACTCAACAAAGATGTATGGCAGCTGTTCAAAAAGTCAGCAATCATGGTTTTAAATACAATTGACCAAGGAGAATATTTTTTCCTTTGTGTTTGTTTACGTCATTCTTAAATAAAAATAGACAGATTTTTAAAGCCTGAATCTTAGGCTGGGTTTCCACTGCGCAAAAATAATTCGCCCAATCGTTTTGCGAAAATCACTCGAGAAGTTCATGTTTTGAGCAAATTGTTTCCACAAAGCGAAATTGATTTTCACACAGAGGCGAAACAAGTTGAGCTTCAGTTTGAGCGAGACGAGGCGAAAACAGTCTTCCTGGTTTATTTCAAAGCTTTAAATACGTGTGCATTTACACGAAGGGAAAGAAGCGAGCCGAAAAACTTTAATTCACACCCAAAAACTGACTAGCCACCCGCTCACCTGTATTTGCGCAAAATGTTTTGGGATAGCCACTAGGTATCCTCAACGCGAGACTTGTTTCATGAAACCGTTGCGCATATAATTTCCGCATAGTGGAGACCCAGCCTTAAGACTGGATTGCAGCTAGGGCATTTTGTTTGGTTTTAAGAATAAAATACCGGGTTATATTCAAATCCCCCTCGTAGTAAAAAGACAATCACTTCGGTACCCATTGACCAACATAACAACAAGAAATATTAGTTACACTGACGGAGTTACGTAAGTCGTAAATATAATAAACGTAACTCGAAACCTGATCGATAGGAACGTCTTGAGTTTACCGTTTCTAGTGGACAAGATGACATTAATAAACTGTCTAATGATCGTTTTACTAAGATTTGTTTAGCTCGGGTTTTGGTTTGTCAAATAAATAATGTTTAAGGAAGTTTGATCTTGTTGCATATTTTATAGTACTGTTTACAGAGCAAAATTAAAGCTGTTCTGGTAAAAAAAAATAACAGCAAACCACCAGCGCTATCTTTAAAAAAAGAGCCTAGAACCTAAAAAATCAAACAAAAGTTAGGTTTTCTTGGTTTTTGTATGAAAAAAAAATGGCCAAAGACAGCCATTTTTTTGTTTTAAGACTTAAAAAAATATATTTTTCGCAAATTGGATGATTTGGAAAACAAGCGCAGGTCAATGCAGATATCTCTTTCACAAGACCTCAAACTTATCTTAGATTGGGGCGCCAAAAATCTTGTTCAGTTTAATGCCTTAAAAACACAATCAGGTTCGCTGTCGCGAAAAAGTCTGCCAATGCTCATCCTTTACATATGAGCGGCCAAGTTCTGCAAAATAAAGAGTCGTTAAATCTTGTCGGCGTTACTTTTGAGAATAACCTCAATTGGCACAAACACATTACATCCATAGCCTCGGCAGTTTCAAAAAAGCTTATATTCGTCTTTCGAGCCAGAAATATTTCTCTTCTTTCAATCTGTACACTCTGTATGTATCCCAAATCAGACCATCTTTAGAATATTGTTCTCATGTCTTGGGAATGGCGTCCCCTACAACACTTAGCATTCTGGACTCCATTCAAAGAAAAGCCATCCGTCTTATTAATGATCCAACGCTCACAGAAAGGATTCCTCTTCTTGCCCACCGTCGAGCTGTAGGAGATCTATCGCTCTTTTACAGGTATTTTTAGGGCTCCTGCTCAGAGGAGTTCGCCTGTATAATTCCTTCTCTGGCAGCTCCCAACAGAGCAACACGTAGTGCAATGCAATTTTTATGCATCCTTTTACAGTTCAGTAAGAGAAGCCCGAACTTCCCACTTTCTTCGTTCCTTCATCCCTAGAGTGTCAAGACTATGGAACCTGCTGCCCACAGATGTTTTTCCTTCTCCTCCCAATCGCCAAATATTTATGTCCCGTGTGAACAAACTCTCTCTCACCACAATTAAGACACCCACGGTACGTGAGTACTTAGGAATTAGCCTTTGTGGATTGTCCAAGATAAAAAAAAAATATAAGAAACAAATTCAGACCGGAAAATCATACAGTAATAGACCATTTTACAGCATAGTAACTATTACAGCATAGCAACCAGTACTTTATAAAAACACAATTTAACAAGGAAGAAAAACGTTGATTTTAAACAAATAACAAAGTTATTTCCTATGTACAGGATCTTTAATTATATTTATGTGGCTTCCGAGGCCTTTATTTTTGAAGACAGAAAAAAATGTTTTATATAAAAATTGTAGATTTTTTTATATTATCTTTTAAAAATTTTTATTAGTAAAAAAATATGGCAATAAAAAAATGGAAAAATATAGACAACTTCAACTTTTTTAAAATGAAACACCCTGTATATTATGCGCACAAGAAAGATTTTTTTTTCTGATTTCAAATATATATATATATATATATATATATATATATATATATATATATATATATATATATATATATATATATATATATATATATATATATATATATATATATATATATATATATATATATATATATATATATATATATATATATAAATAAAATATATATATATATATATATATATATATATATATATATATATATATATATATATATATATATATATATATATATATATATATATATATTTTAAATTTATATATATATATATATATATATATATATATATATATATATATATATATACTTTAAAATATATTTGGATGAACCATTTTTACGATATTTTAGGTTAAATTATTAATAAAGAGCAAAAAAAGTTTCAGGTTAGTTTTAAAGAAAGCCATGGAAACAATAAAATTATTATGTTGCTGAATTTGGTGAGGGTTTACTCTGGACCGATAATGTTTATTTTTGTGATTTAGTGGAGCGCTAAAGTGAAGAAAGACTTGTCGGTGAATAGCATTTTATTTAAAAACTTTGGATCCTGCTATAAATCTAGCTATTTCCAATGCATACTTAGGTCAGTTCTTCATGTTTTGTTCAGGAAGATTTTGAACGGACATAAATTTATATAATCTGTTTTATTAAGTTCAGATGCCGCATCCGAGATTGATATTTCAGGATTTTCTAAAATTATTAAAAGTATTTAGTGCTAGTCCAATAGAAAAAGTATAATAATTATCTTGAAAAAACGAGGATATCCAAAACTTCGTTTTCATTCCGTGCTGCAGCCCTTTTCTTCATTTTAAAGCTTTTTCGTTCAATAAACTTTCTTACTATGTATTTAATAGAATCTATAGATGGTACCTGTTGTTAAGGATATAATAAGTAATATTCCCTTTGCACTGTTGTCACATTATTATTGTTACCATAAAAAAGATGCAATAGCGATTTTTTGTTCTTTTAAATAGCCCATCCACAAAAAAGCAGTACTACTTTTAATAGTTAATAGGATAAATTTCAACTTTTTACAATATCAATACGTCAAATTTATTAAAACAATTTTATTGTTTTCATAGCTTTCTTGATACTAATATGATATTTTTTTTTTCAATTTATTTATATTTTAAGCTTAAATATCTTAAAAATGGTTCATCCAAATACCATCAATGTATATATATTTGAAATCAGAAAAAAAAGATCTTTTATTGTAGCGCATAATATACAGGGTGTTCCATTTAAAAAAGTTGAAGTTGCCTATATTTTTCCATTTTTTTACTGATAATTTAAAAAGTTAATATGGAAACAAACCCACAATTTTTATATATAACCTTTTTTTCTGACTTCAAAAATAAAGGCTCCAGAAGCCACGTAAATATCATCAAAGACCCTATACAATACTTTAATCATATCAAGGACAATTGTAGTTATCACTATAACTACAATTGTCTTTGACCATAAAAAATACCCCACCTTTTCGTAAAAATTGGCCAGCATAAAGTTTTCATCAATTCCTTAAAATCTCTTAAAGTGTTTTGACTTGCAGAACATATTGTACACTTTCTCCTTAGATTGCACTGGAAGTAAACTGAAAGAGAGAGGAGATATAAGGGCAGGGACATTACTATCTTCTCTGATAGTCAAGCGGCCATAAAAGCTTTGGCATTCCAACAAGTCAACTCAAGGTTGGTTTGGAACTGTCTGCAATGCCTCCTAAACCTGGCTAACCACATCAAAGTTACACTTTTCTGGGTGTCCAGGACACAGGGGAATACAGGGCAATGAAAATGCAGACTCCCTGGCCAGGCGAGGCTCCGCAGCAATGTTTGTGGGTCCTGAACCTGTTTTTGGAATACCAAAAACCTCGGTTCGTGGCTACATGACTCGGTGGATTCAAACACAACATCAGTCATACTGGAACCACATTCCAAGGCAAAATCACAGTAAATCAATGTTGGACTCACCATCGAAAGCATTGACAAGTGAATTACTAAAACTAAATAGGAATCAGATTAGAATAGTGACAGGATTAATAACCGGACACTGCACCCTAAGAAAACATATGCACACTATGGGTATCTATAGAGAAGAACCTATTTGCAGACTATGTGACGAAGAGGAAAAGACAGCCTCTCACATCATATATATGTGCCCTGCATTTACATACTGGAGAACAAATCAAAACCTCATGGTGGACACTAACCACCAGGAGGCTGGAGACCAGAAAGAACAGTAAAAGGGCTACTACACCTGTCTAATGTCAAACCTTTTTAACTGAAACAAATACACAAGAGATACAACAAGCCCTGTAGGCTGCAGTGTCGAGGCGGACAAAACCTCAACTTGTGTATTTACTTTATCAATCAATCAATCAATCAAACTGAGGAAGCTTCCTGGGCTGCATTTAAGATATCTTCCAAGTCGTTTTTATCAGCCATTTCGATAATTATTGTTAAAAAAAATCGTTCTTCAAAGATGAGTTTATTTGGATGCTGTCAACCGTTGTCAATTACAAAAAACAACATCCTGTTTAGGTTTAGACTGCCAAGTTACTGAGACGTCAGAGTACTACAGTATTTAGAATGTCTTAGTAACTAATATTACAAACAAATTTTAATATGAAATGCTAAATAGACCATTATCTACAAAATCCGAAAAAAAAGTATAAGCATTGATATTAGGTCAGAAAGTGTTTCTTTCTGGTTGAGGATTCGACAGATCGAGATCTCCAAAACAACCGAAACCAGTAAGAACTTACTGATCATGATGTTTACGCAATTTTTTTCACGCTTAAAATATTGAGTTGATTAGGAATATAAAAATAGATAAAAATATATCGGTAGGTATATCAAACACCTTAATCAAATACCTAGCTGGTATATTGAGTTTCTATAACAAGAAATTTATTATTTGTCATTAGTATCACATTTGTCACAGATTTGTTTATCTTTAACTTTATCTCATTCAATTCGACTGTGTGTGAGATATAATGCAGCAAGAAAGCAACGACTCTGATCTGGAAATGCAGGATGTTCTGCTATTCTTTTCGTGAAGTCCAAACAAATGGACAAAAAGGTCTTCTGGCAATTCATGAACTGGTGCAATGACAAATGCATCGAAAATATCACAGAGAAGGTATTGCTATCCTGTTTTGTCCTGGGAACTGAATCCCTAAAATCTCCAGGCAGATCCTTCATGAAAAATCTATTGCAGTTAAAAAAGTCATCAGAACTATTACTACTCAGTACTTTGTAAATATCACTTACCGATGACATAATCTAACCAGTAAAGTTGCAATATTGCCTGAACTTGAAAAACGTCTGTAACAGACAGATAGACAATCAGTAATTTTATGTGTTCCATTTTTTCCTCTTGAGGTATAAAATCCTAAATATACTAAGTGACATGAAATCCGAACACCCAGTTTAAATGGTTGTATTTTAATAAAATTTGGTGAATTTATTTATCTTATTTGCAATCTTATCAGTCTGAGATTTTGGTTTTTATACTGCTTTTTTTAAAATTCACTAACAATCTAAAAATGAATATTGCAGCCGCAGTAAATATCCAAATTTGGCGGATTTTGGTTCTTGACATTCTCTAAGATTGGTTACGATGCCTAGAGTACGGTGACCTGTACGATTTCGTCAACTTAGTAAGTTTGAGAGGGGCCGTATAGTGGGACTTCGGGAAGCTGGACTTCCTTTTCGGAAAATTGCAGTTTGAGTGCAAAGAAGTGTAGACACTGTGGTTAGGTGTTATTAGGCATGGCTTCAAAAAGGCCGTACGCGAAGAGCAAGGGGCACTGGACGCCGCCGTAGAACAACAGACCGTGAAGATCGTCGCCTAAGATTATTGGCTTTACGGGACCGTTTCTCCACTAGCAGGTCCATTGCAAATAAATGGTTTGCAGAACATGGAAGACCATGTTGGCATGCGAACTGTTTACCGACGAATGAAAGTTTTGGCCTGTTTTCATACCGACCACACTGGGTCCTCCCTTTAACTCCAGAACACCGACGTAATCGCCTTGAGTGGTGCAGAGAACGGTCACTCTGGGATCAGGAATGGAACAGTATTGTCTTTAGTGACGAGTCTCGATTTTGTTTAGGCATGCACGATGGTCAAGCCAGGGTTAAAAGGCGACGTGCTGAAAGGAGAAATCCACAGTTTTTTGTTGAAAGACATGTTCATCACCCTGTCGGAGGTATGGTTTGGGGTGCTATAGCTTATGGTTCCAGGTCACCTCTAATCTTCATCAGAGGTAACATGACCGCGCAGCGTGATATCCAAAAAGTTCTAGAACCCCATCTTTTACCATATCTTGATACCCTGGCAAATCCAACTTTCCAACAAGATAATGCCCGACCACATGTTGCAAGAGTCACAATGGACTTCTTTCAACATAATGATGTCACATTGTTACCATGGCCAAAAAGATCTCCCGACTTATCCCCAATTGAACACTTGTGAGATATGATGGGTAGGAGATTGCTTAATTTGCAACGTCTTCCTCAGACTCTAGGAGCACTTTGTTGGTGATTGCCTGGAATGAGATACCACAGGAGGACATTGACCACCTGATCAGAAGCATGCCTAGACGCGTTGGAGAATGCGTAACACATCGGGGTGCATCCACCCCTTATTAAAGGTGAAAGGGCTTTAAAGCAATGCAATATTTTAATCATTTACTTATTATGCTTCATTAAGTACTTATACAAAATTTTATTAAAATAAAATCATTTAAACTGAGTGTTCGGATTTCTATGTCACTTAGTATATGTGTTTAGTAACCTTAGTTTCTATTAAATTTACAACCAAACACGTCAATAAATCTTAAAAATTTAAAAAATGCTGCAAATTACTCTTTGATATTTAAAATAGGTATTGCAAAAACTATTTAATATATGCAAAACGTGGTAATTTATCATCATACTTCAATGGATTTAAACAATAGCTTACACAGTACATAAGTCTCATTGTAAAAGCATGTTATTGCTCTCAGTGTACGGTATAATTTGACTTTGATTTGGAAATTTCAAATTTGGCAATGGTCTAGTTTCATATTGATCTTGTTTGTATCTTTTTTATTACCAATTATAGTTACAAGCTTGTATTTTATGGGTAATTGTGGCAAATTGGTTTAGAATTGGGACGAAAATTTGTACATATTTCAACAACAAAAAATACTTATGACGTACACCATTACACAACTTGAATGCCTTAGAATCCGTTAAAAAAAATGTTAATTGGAAACAACGGAGGGGCTTTCGAACATTT
>JAHBCN010013203.1:0-25029 GCA_019359885.1 Listronotus oregonensis | reverse complement strand
TTTTTTTAAAATTCTCCCTAATTACAGTCTCTATTTCAGGCGTTCCGAGTAAAAAATTTTTTTTACAATATTTTCTTAAATTTTATTCAAAAACCCCTACTAACGTATCAAAACATACCTTATGTGGAATAATAACGAATTTTTTTTTTGGGGGGGAAAAACCCCAAAACCTTGCATGTAATAAAAAAATTGCGTGCGCCTAAATCCAAGAAGAACCCGAGTCGGGTATTTTCTTTTTTTAAATGCCAAGCTATAGGAAAGTTGATATTTATTTAACAAATTACAAGGAATTAAAATTATATCAACATTAAAAGCAAAGGTTTAATAATATTCTCCATTTTTTTTCCACGAAAATTTGAAACGCTACGCTTGACTAACCGTACCATAAATAAAAAAATTTTTTTAAAAAAAATTAAAAATTTTAAAAAATTTTTATTAATTTATTAAGTTAATGATTTCGTAAATTAGGAAAAACTGAACATAAAAGAATGACGCGCTCTGCAATGTAACTTGGAACAGTTTCCGCTCCATAGTGTGGAAACATTTTTTTCTGGGTTAAAAAATTTTTTTTGCTTACAGGTTATTAAGAAGCATCTTCAAGTGCTTTAATAGATCTGCAGTAAGGGGTTTATATAAAAAAATTTAAAATTTTTAAAAGGGGCTGACTAAAAAAAAATATATTATATATTATGTTTAAATATTGTTGTGGTAGATTTATGTATTAATATTTGTTTTAAGGTACTAGCTAGAAGATCCGCTTTGGTCATGGTTCCAGAATATAAATCCTGTGCATAAAATAATCCATTACCTTACCAACTTGATAATCGAAAAAAAAACCCCCCAAAAAACCCTTTAACAATTAGAAAATCTATCAATGTTTGGTACCAAGTCTACTACCGTTTTCGATAAAATTATTATATATACTTCCAATACTATAAAAAATTTTTTTTATGTACAAAAATAAAAAAAAACTAAACACTGACAAAAACTAAAATTATAGGGGTAGTACTGTGACTTAACAGTTCCAGAAATGGATGATAAATTCAACTTAATAATATTTGTTCCAAGTACTTATTATTATAAATTTTTTTTGGGGATCAATAAAAAAATGAAAATTGGTTCTTTTTTAAAAAAAAAAAAAACAAAAAAAAGGGGAAAAATTTTTTAAAATTTTTAAACTAGCGACCGCCTTTTTTTTTTATAACCCCCCCTTTTCCCCGCACGTGTCTGTAATAATAGACCGTACAAAAAGCCGACAAAAAAAATTAAAACGTTTTGCTATTTTTTATGTTTTTTTTTTTTTTTAAAGGGCACCGTTTACATTTTAAAAATGATCCGACTATACTAGATAAAAAGCCGTCTCCGCCAGGCGAAAACAATATTAAGTAGTATCTGTCTCCGAAGGCGCCTTCCGTAGGCTAACGGTAAAAAAATATTTTTTTTTCCCCTATTTTTGTCCCGGGGGCGAAATTAAAAAAAAGGGCTTCGTTAGGTTCTAGCCACTGTTTAAAAACTACCATGACGTCCCAAAAATTTTTAAAATTTTTTTTCAAGCCATAACTTTAGAATCACGGATAAAAATATACCTACTACCGAGCCTACTACTTTTTTTTTGAACATTACTTAAACGTACAATTTGTGATCTTTTTGAAAAAAATTTTACAAAAAATAATTTAAAAAAACACCACAAAATACATAAATCTCTTTTTTTAAAAAAGAATAGAATGATTTACACATTCAACACCCCACAACAGCACCCTTTAAAGGTATTAAAAAAATTTTTCAAAATTAAGATTAAGATTTTGAAACAACATCAGACTTTAAGGCGATAAAAATAAATAAATAAATAATAATCATAGGGTATTGTCTCTTAATCATTAAACCTAAAAAAATCAAATTTGACATTCTAACACTAGTATAAAAATCTATTCTAATTTTGATAAAAAAAAGACACTAATATTTTCTTTTAAAAATTTTTTTCCTGTAAAAAAAGATAATTACATAGAACTTTTTTACGATCCGTTATTTCGTATAAACTCTGAAGGAATTTTTACTATCTTTTCACCTGAAGAAAAACTCGTTGATGAAAAAAAACATGTTTAAATAATTATAATGAGACAGTATAGTAGTGACAGAAGGAAGTAAAGGGGGTCGAGAATAGAAACAAGTCCGAGGGAATTTTTGATGGATACTTTCGTATGCGGTGAAGTAAATTAAGAACATAGAATGAGTTGATTCATAAATACCTGCGATTTAACAAGAATACAAATATTTAAAAAATAAGAAATCATGCATGTTTTTTTTTAAAATTTACTTCTGTTATGCATTTTTTATACCATCGTTTGTTTAAAGAAAAGTGGGATGAGCTACGA
Source organism: Listronotus oregonensis (assembly GCA_019359885.1). Lineage (NCBI taxonomy): Eukaryota > Metazoa > Arthropoda > Insecta > Coleoptera > Curculionidae > Listronotus > Listronotus oregonensis. Next base: position 22,657 of record JAHBCN010013203.1, on the reverse strand, counting down.
ACTGCAACCTTGAAAAAATACTGCTGAGCTACCCAGACAAGGTAATAGCGAAGAGAAGCCTTTTTTTTTCCAGAAGGAACCTCCGAGTATCAACCAAGGAAGTTTAAAGGTGTATGGAAGCTCAATACTGTAGAACAAAATTGTCCAGGCGTGCAGGGCAGCGGGAATAGGAGATTGGCCCCGCGGGGTTTGCGCCATGAATAGTAGGTTAGAGCCGGACTTCCATAATTCTTTTTTACTATCTATAAATTGACATCATCAAATGTGAAATTCAAAAAAATTCACTGTTTTTTTTTTTTCATTTTTTGCACAAAATTGTTGGTTATTAAAAAAACTACTATAGAAAATTTAAAATTATTGTGTAATATTGGTTTTATATCATCTGATAAAATTGGGAAAAAAATAAATGGCGCCACTTTAAGCCTTCTATTTAAATGGTCGATATTTTTGGGAGTTTTGTATTTTTACCAAAAACTTTGTAAATAAACAAAAAACTTTTTTTTTTAAATACATTTCAAACATTGTATGATAGTTTTTTATGTACTTATCCCCAATTTTTTTGTGATAAAAGAGCAAGATAGTTTAATCTAATCCAAAGATTCTGGTTGTACATTAAAAATTTAAAAATTTTTTTTAACTGTTTTTTTGGATATATTTTTCACTAATAAAAAAATTTCATGAGACAAAATATTAAGTACCCTTTACCTGAGTATCCATTGTAACAGTATTCGTTAAATATTATGTGTCAAGTATTGAGTTTAAAAAAATTGATAATTTAAGATTAAAAAACCCAAAAATGTAATTTATTGTTAAACAAATACAGAAAAAGAAAAAAGGAACTTTAACAAAAATTGTACTTTTTCATTCAATTAGGGGGACCTGTATATTTTAAAAAATTTCTTGGTCTCCCCAGTAATTAATAATTTCGATCCTTTAAAAGAATGTACTAAATTATTAAATGAAAAAAAATTTAAAAATGTAAACCTTATTTCTTTTTAATAACCCACAGAAATACACAAACATTTGGAAATCATCTAAAAGATAGTTAAGATTGCCTTTTTTTTTCCCACTGCTATTTTGTATGAAATTTTCTTTTCTATTATTCATAATCAAATTATTATTATTTATTGGGTTTAACGTGACGCCTCTAAAAACCCCTAATAAAAATATAAGAAATACTTCTTAAAGAAAAAAATGCGGGTTACCCTTGGATTTGAAAGACAAAACCGTAAAACATCTAGTCATCATGATACGATATTATAAGTAACAAACAATAAACACAAAATTATAGTCCCAATTTAATATACACTAATCACTAAAATATGAAGGTTTTTATCAATCCAAAAACGGTATTCCGTCTCTCATAAAAGTATAAGGTGTTGCCTAACTACACACTGATTTATCATGGTAAGTAAAACATTAAAAAAATTTCGTGGAATTTTTTTTTTGCAGAATCGGTGGGGCCAACTCTGACAGATATTTTCATACTGGGCTGGACATTTTTTGATTGAATGGGCCATTGCATTGGGCTTCCATACACCTTTAAACTTCCTTGGTATCAACAGGCGTTCTAACTGGCCACTGCGGGCTACAAGCACATTGGATCTAACTGACACAGAAATATGCAGAGGCTGTAAACAAAAAAATGAGACCGTGGAACATATTCCTTGCGATTGCCCCGCCCCGCCCTCACATTTAAACGGAACTCCATGCTGGGCACAAACTGGTCTATAATAGCCGAAATTAGAGAGATTCCACATAACGCAGTAAATCTCCCGCCTACAAGAGGAAGCATAAAGGACCTACTGAAGTCTAGATGCTGTGGTATTACCTCTGAAACTATCAGATCAGATCAGAGTCCATTCATATTGTTACGGACTTTAAAATGTGTTTAGTTTATAGAATTGCTGGAACGCATAATTATTTAATTTAGTTTAATAATTTATTTAAATAAATTACCTTAGGTTTTTCTCCATTCCGATAAATACGTTAGGAAACTGGACAGATGGATTTATGCAATTTTTAGAACAGACATTTTTACATAAGAAGGAATATGGATTATTTGACTATTTCTTCTAAGTATTGATGATTGTTAGACAATGTAATAAATTTGTATGAATTACAATACCGTTTGAATTCATTTCAAAATCAATTAATTAATGATATATTTTGGGAAGATTATTGTTTGTTCTACGTTGGCATGTTGGCTTTTTTGGTATTAGTGTATAAAGAGAACAAGAAGATTTATATTATCGCAACTGGTCGCCGATATCGACAGTTACATTCTCAGGCTTTCTCCAAAGAACACCTCACGACACGCCTTCTTGTATCATGTATAGAGTGCATTGAAATTTTAACAAGGTTTTTAATACAAGATTGACTAGTGTAATATACAGGGTGTTTCAAAGTTAAACTCAAACCTATCGGCAGCATGTTCCTCTCATTAAAATAGGAAAAAAGGTTCTTATGAATCGAGAAATTCGAAGTATCGTATGTAAGCATAGTTACTGACTTTTTTAACCAATGCAATATCTTTTTTGTTAATGTCTTTTTGTTAAATGAATATAAAGAGATTAAGTATCCTACTTTTTTTAATAAACAAATAAAAATGGCACTGATTAATATCAATAGTGTTTTAAAATCCAGATTAGCTTCGCTTGGTACCCTCTTTTAGTTTTTCTGTTTAAATTTTAAATGTTTGTAATTCTATTATAGAATTTCGTATAAAAAATATTTGGCAGAAGCTTTTTAGGCATAAAGGGTTATTTTAAGCCAATAAAAAAATATGTGCTAGGAGCCTAGTGGTAGTTTTTCTGACTGTAAAAAAGTTTTTATAACACAACACCTTTTACCTTAAAACCTACCCTTTATTAGCTGTATACAAATTTATTTTTGATTTCAGTCATTAAATTCTGCATAAAATTTAATATACATCTCCGAAACCGAATTTAAAATACATCGCCGAAAGTCAAAAACAGGGCATTTCCAAAACTATGTTAATGAGAACATTTTTTTATTATTTTATTAAAAGACGCTGACGAAAGGTTTGTTTTTACTTTTAAAACACCCTGTATTAAGTGGTTAAGTAGGTACGCTAAAAGCAGTAACCCGAATTAATATTAAGGCGCGTTTACACCAAAGTTGACAACTAAAAGTTGACAAAAATTATTTGCAGAAAACTAAAAGTTGTCAACTGAAAGATGCACTTCTCAAATTAGAGACAACAAGTGAAAGATTTTTGGTAGAAAACTAAAAGTTGCTCTTCTTAAATTTAAAGAAACAAGTGGAAAACTTGTTGCCAAAGAATTGGCTCGAAAGGTTTAGGTAGTAATTCTTCACTAGTTTTCTACAAGTTGCTTGCCCAAAGCGCGAAACAATAAATCTTCCACTTTTAGTTGTCAACTTTCTTTGATCTTTACCGACACTCCACGGGAAACTAAAATTAAGTGGAATATTTGTCTCTCCACAAGTGGAAGACAGAAAAAGTTGCTGTATTTTGTAGAAAAAGCAACAAATTGCCGCAACTTGTGGAAAACTTAGTTGAAAACTTTGGTGTAAACGCGACAACACTCCGGGGGATAACAAAATTTAGTGGAAGATTTGTCTCTTCACAAGTGGAAGACAGAAAAAGTTGCTGTATTTTGTAGAAAAAGCAACAAATTGCCGCAACTTGTGGAAAACTTAGTTGAAGACTTTGGTGTAAACGCGACGACACTCCGGGGAAAACAAAATTTAGTGGAAGATTTGTCTCTCCACAAGAGGAAGACAGAAAAAGTTGCTGTATTTTGTAGAAAAAGCAACAAATTGCCGCAACTGGTGGAAAACTTAGTTGAAAACTTTGGTGTAAACGCGACGACACTCCGGGGAAAACAAAATTTAGTGGAAGATTTGTCTCTCCACAAGTGGAAGACAGAAAAAGTTGCTGTATTTTGTAGAAAAAGCAACAAATTGCCGCAACTTGTGGAAAACTTTGGTATAAAAGCGGTATAAAACCTAACAAAGTCTTCTGGTTTAAAAGATGCTAGTTTTGTCATCAATGACCATCGACCCTACAATCATCAAATTAGATCACAATTATAACGACTTCTGTCTCGCGGTCTATGTAATTGCCTATCTGTCAGTATGACAGATGTTTTCTAAATGCATAGTAGTACATCGCTAGCTACCATATACTTTGGCCCTAACGAAATGTCACGGAAGGTAGAAATTATACAGGCCTAAGGGCTCGTGCATTTCTTATACAGAACTGACTCGGGGCGTTCGGTTATCTAAGGAAAAGAAACCTAATAAAACTGCTTGTTTTGTTTATCGTTTGAACTTTTTTAGACTAACATCATTTTTAGTAATTACCATATTTTAATTGTTTTTATTAAAAATGTATTATTTTATGATTTTTAATCATTTAAAAAGGTTTATTTAAAAAAAAATATGTCATAATTATTAAACCTATGTAAAAAAATTAATTTGTACCAACTGGAACTATTTATTTTCGCAAAACGTAACTTGGATTTTAATTTTCCTTGAGTCAATATTCTAATGAAAGGCATTTTCTACGTAAATATGTATCTAATTCAAAAAGTCGCAAATAATTTTTTTAAATAATAAACTTTTAAATATTTATTCATTGTTGTTATTTATGTATCAATGATACAGGGTCGAGAACAGGGCCATCCAACGAGGGCCATATTTGTGGATTTCTTCATGATGGATAAATGTAAAATGCATTTTTAATATATTTTTCTTAAGCTGAAAGAATATTAAAAATAAGTGTAATTAAAAAAAGATATTTTCCTAATTATTGGTCGGTTTTTGAATGCGTTTAATTTTTTTCGATGCGTTTTATAAAAAGGCATTTGTAATTATGTTTAGTAACAACAAAATTAATTAATTTATTTGTTTACCAATATATTAAAAGCAGCAATAAAAGTAAGATTTTGCCGGAATATTACATTTTGTATTTTGGCACTTCAAAGATCTATTGTATCTTCTTTATGTTTCCTAATTTAAATCGCCAATTTCTGATATAAATTAAAATAATTTCGTGATTTCTAAACATAAACACAAAAGCGTGCCCCATTAAAGAAATATTAAGTTTATGACATATTTATTTATTTTATTTTAGGTAGGTCTAAATCTATCAGCACTATTTCAAAAATTATATTGCATTTATAAAATGCACACTCTGCGGTTTTCTAACAGTATGAAAAATCCATTGCAAAAGTAAAACAAAACTGAGAACAAAACTGTACAATTGTTTTAGTTCATAGATGAAATGGCTAGATCTAGTTAGTCTATACATGTAAAAAAGATGTTATATAAGATATATATATATATATATATATATATATATATATATATATATATATATATATATATATATATATATATATATATATATATATATATATATATATATATATTATATAAGATAATCAGTTTTCAAGTTTAATAGTTAGAGTTGCATTTTTAGAATGAAAATCTCTGTATTTTTGTCACCAATAAAAAGATTTCTTTAACTGAGCTTGACATCTGATGCGTATATGTTTCATAGTTTCTGAAATATGAGCATCCAAATTTAAAAAAAAATCATAAACCATAAAAGGTTCTATAAGCTGTAAGCTTACTGCTGCAGATATAGGGGAAATTAAAAAGACTCTTTTAGATTTGGATGCCTATATTTCCAAAACTATTGTGGTATATTTGTAAAGCTTTTTTAAAAATATTTTTATTGGTAATACAACTTAATTTTGACTAATAATTAAATTTTTAATTTTGACTAATCGGGTACATTCAATTTGGATAATCCTGTACTATCATATCATAAAAAAACATGACGTTAAAAAAAAACGTCTAATATTATTTAAATTATCTTTCACAAACTTATGCGGTTCATTTAATATATTTTTCCGAGTAGTCTAGTCGAGTTTTCTTAAGACATCAAAAGAGCGACCCTCACCCATAAGGGTAAGTTTAGGTCTAGGTAGCTCGCAAAGGTTCAGCCAAGTATGGTACAGGGTTGCCAGGTGTACGACTAGACCATTTTATGGCGTTCCTTAATAAAGTTGACGTCATATCATGTCATAATTACTGTTTGTTGAGGTCAAGAAACTTTGTGAATTTTTTAAGGTACCTCTAGTAAATTTAAAAATATTAATTTCTTAAGTTTGTGAATATTCTTTATAACATTTATTAAATTTAAATATTAATCTTCTAAAATATTCCATGCCCAATCTCCAAATCACTGTAAAACCCATGTTTATTTATTTAATTATTGGTTTAGGAACTCATTTTTAATAGCAAGCATATTTAGATACACCTATTTACTTAATGATTTACCCAATTATCTGTAAACGATGCCTTTACTTATCACTACAAATTAAAATAAATCAATTACAGAAATTATTTGATATATAGTGTTGATTTGTTGATGACAATATAACCTAATATATTATTAACTACTTAAATAACAAGTATTGTTAATTTTGGATTAAATGTTCCTGTAAGAGAAAGTTAAGTGATTTTTTTACACTTGGTAAACAAATTTCATTAATAGTGTTTATAAAACATCTTAAAAAAGACCTAAAACATGCTTTTGTTTTTTAATATTTTATTATTTTACTCGGCATTAAGTAATAAGTTTTATTCCATACAAGTGACATAACATAAACATCTCTAATAAGTGATTTATTATCGAATAATAAACAATACAAACAAAAACAAAATCATGGAAGAGACTTCAAAACACTCCTTTTCAGACTTGTTGTCTGACTATTTTTTTAGAAATATAAAAATAATATTTTTTGAACTTATCCAAAAAATCAGCGCAAAGCCTCCAACAAGTTCCTAGTTTAAAAAATGACTTATCAGCTTATACAAAACTTCCCTAATTATACTTTTTAAAATTTCATAATAATACATGTTTTTAAAATGAAAAATACTAAAATTTAAAAAAAAATGTAATATATGTTTCGTATTTAGTTCCAAATTTACAGCGTTTTTTAAATACTAATATTTTATTTCTAAGAAAAACTATTATAAAAGAACACGAATTATGAATTATCACCTAATTTATCAAAATAAACTCCAAATACAAAAAAAAATTAATTTACAAAACTAAAAAAAACGAAAACAACAAAGAAATTATTATGTGTAATTTTTAAAATTAAAAAACACTAAACTTTTGAATTACCATTATAACAATTAAACAATCTAATTTAAGACAAACGTTAAAAATAAAGACATATTTGAAGAATTGATCCCTTTTCTAATTGAATATTTTAAATATTAAAATATGTTGATGATAAGTTTTATTTTTATAAGGAAAATGCGCACTGGAAAACACAGTGGTCCAGGAGAAAAATTTTTTAGGATAAACACTTTCTGTTGCGACTGCTCGGTTTTTTGCTATAAATATGACATCAGTATTGTCATTTTATAAAAATAAAAGCACTTTTTGAAAGCTTTGAAAAACTATTTTAAAGAGTTATCTATCAGTTTTAAAGATTATTTTAAAAACAACCATTTAAATAACAATTAAATTCAGTTTTTTAAATAATCCCAATGAGTGTTTAGAATGTCGTGCATTTTATATTTATATGGCCATATTTTTTAGTTTTAAAGTATGATATTACCAACTATTGTTTTTGTTCTATTTGGCGACATGTTTTAAAACCTTTTTTAAGTAATAAAACGTATTTTAGGTCAGTTAATTAAAAATAAAAACCTTAATTTACACACCTGTTGTGGACTGGACAAAAAGTCCAAAAAGCGTCAAGAAAACTCCAACAGTTATAATCCAAAAATCTTCCTTCTTCTTGACGTTATTAATCCACATTTTGGCAATATTTCCCCCCACATGGGGCACTGTACACTTTGTGATATCCTCTTAATAAAAGTAAACGTATCCACTAATATCCTGTTACAAAAGACCACTGGATTTTATTCAAGAAGTTGTTTTGGCACTAATTTAAGCGTAAAACACTGCACCGAGGTAATAATTGTCAAGTCCAATGCATTGTCACAATAGTTCGGACTCAGTTTGAGTCAAAATAATAATTTTTCAGTCAAAAATTCGCGTCAAAAGTCAAAAAAACAAACAATTTGACCAGCGCGCGCGTTCAAAAGGTCAAACATACGCTCTGTACAGCGTCGAAAGCACGATTAAAGTGGGGGAACCGTTGAACGCCGGAACCAAAATGGCCGCCCATGTCGTCTAAATATTCATACGCGCAAGACAAGTAGCTTTTGATACTTTTTCGTTTCTCTTAAAAGATATTTAAAAAATTATTCGTAACGAAAGTTCTTTCTTACACTAAAAAGTAGGTTTTATTGATTAAAACCCAATATTTTCTTTTGAATGACCAAAAAGCTCGCGTGAGAACTTTTCTGGGAACTACTTTTCGTTACCACATGTTGGAATGCGATTCCTTCTTCAGGGCACTTGGTATTTCTGACCAATGACAGCCAACGTTGGTGCTGAGCTGAAGAATTGCCTGTGGCAAGTTATAAGATGCACTGCCGAAGAGAGGTTATAGCAAAATTATGAATAGGAATGCATTTGATTGCATTTCTGTTGAATTTTGTTAATGAGTCGGATAGGACGGGTTGTACGCTTAGGAAGATTGAGGTGCTAATGTAGTTACTAGTATTATCTGAAGATCCCGAAGAAGTTAAATGTAAAAAACGGAAAGAGACTGATGGGCGGTTAGGCCGGAAACTTTTAAATTAAAAGTTTTATTTTATTTTCGGCTGTCTCTATTTATTTTACAGATATATTTATTTAAATTTAATAATTTTAAAAGCCCTTTAATGATGTGTTATGGAAAAATTAGGTCTCATAAAGCTAAAATTAAGAAAAAAATAATACGGTTTTGGGTTGATATACATGATCAATTATTAGTGCACCTATGAGTATTGAATTTTTAAGTTAATAAGACTAACACTAAAAAACATGGAATTTGTGTAAAAAAACTACATGATATTAAAGTTTTTAGCTTCATATAGTTAAATTTAATTAAATTACAAAATCATTAGCGGGATTATGCGTTAATATTTTTTTATATATAAAATGTATGTGTGTATAAAAAGTTTTAACATAAAAAAAATACATCCTAAATCATTGGTTTTTAAAACTATAAATAACAATTTTTTAAGTTATTTAGATTAACACTAAAAACATATTATCTTTAGGGACGCAGTTTCCCCATGTAAAATATGCGACTACAATTTATGTAAAAATATATATTATTTAAGTTTTTAGCTTTATATAATTTAATTTTATTAAATTTAAAAATTATAAACTGGGTGAGGGGTTAATACTTTTTTTCCTTTAATGTTTATGTTGGCATAAAGGAGTTTAAAAAAAATCTTTAATTATTGGTTTTTAGAACTATAAGAATATTCATTTTTTAGGTCAATAAAACATATTATCTTTAAGGACGCAGTTTCCCTTCGTAAAAGTTGCGATCACTATTTGTGTAAAAAATATATATTATTTAAGTTTTAGCTTTATATAGTTTAATTTAATTAAATTAAACATTTATTAACGGAATTACGCATTAATACTTTTTTTTCAAAATGTATATGTGTGCATAAAGGGTTTTTACAGAAAAAATACACCCTAATTATGGGTTATTAGAACTATTCATATAATTTTTTTTAGTCATTTAGATTAACACTAAAAACTTATCATCTTTAGGGACGCAGTTTTCCTATGTAAAATATGCGATTACAATTTGTGTAAAATAGTTATTTTCCTACTAAGTGCGCAAAGTGATACTTTTCCGCACGCCAAAGCAGTTAGCCGAACGACGCGAAGCGGAGTTCGGATAAGCTTTAAGTGCGGAAAAGTCACTTTGCGCAAGTATTAGGAACAATACTTTTTCTACTTGCGAATACTTTTTCTACGAGCGTTTTATTAAAGAATATGATTATTAGAAATATACGAATATTTTAGTAAAAATTAAAAATGCAAAGTAAATAATTAAATTTTTATTTTAACTAATTATACAAAAAAGCTATTATTAACTATTATTAACAATATTAATGTTAAAAGTACAATTAGTTGCATGTTGAAGGTTTATTGCCAATTTCAAATGATTTCTTAGGAACGTCGATGATGGTTCGCTGCTCGATGTTAAGAAGGTATCTTGTGTTTTAGTTGATTGAACAGTGTCTGTGGAACAGGACATTTCATCTGGCTTCTTGAGAGTTTTTGGTTTGTTGCAGTTCAATTTTTTTTTACTTAACCCCTTTTTGTAACCTGTTGATTCTTCAATGTATCCCTCGGCTACCGTTGTCGATTTCCAACCGCCTAACCGCTTTATATCTATGAGTCCTTTTCCGGAATTTGCAAGTAACGTTGCAGAAGATCGCCGGAAGCTGTGGCCGGTATATAGCTCTGGATTCGGCAACTTTAAAAATACTGCTATCTTAGAGGGCATTTTCCCAAATGTTTTGACTACAACGCATTGTTGTGTGCAAATTCCCCTTTTCAAATATACGAAAAACCGTTGATGTGTTGTCGGTGGCCGTAATGCTGTATACTTCCGATATAAGAACAAATACTTTTCGTCGTTGATCTCTTCAAACAGGACGAAAGTACGTGAGGTATAGTTTTTTGCGTCTGGAATCTTCACAATTAGGTTGCCTTTGTCTTCGATGTCGGATGTTTTCATTTTTGCAGTCTTCTCGTCTGCAGGGGCCAGCAAGTCCGAAAATGGTCGCAATTTTTATCAAAAGATATATTTCATCAGGTGCTTCATTAATAAATGTAGATATTTCTTCTTTTGAAAAAATCCTTGACTTTTTTGGCCGAAAGCCTACATTTTGTTTCTTAATAAATGCTGCTAACTTATAAAACTTGCCGATATCTACATTTTTCTTTATCTTTAAAATACTTTTCAGCATGGAGTATTTCGACCATAAAGTATTTGGACTAAATTGCTTGCTTAATTTGAGAAAATAGGCTAAAAGTATCTCCTCTTTCAAAGTCCTAACGCCTTTTTCTTCACACCATGTTTCAAATGAATTATACTGTTTCTCGTACTTTTCTTTTGATTTTGCCGGCAGGAGCTCTAAGTTGGCCAAACTTGCGGCTTTTAAAACATCGTCTGGCAATTTTTCCTCCATTCTTAGAAACTTATTTTAAACTTTTTACCGAATTTTCTGATGCATCCGTGACATACTTGGTTGCTGCAGCAACAAGAAAAAATCTTTAATTTTTTATTGTTTAGCATGGTGTCTATGAAATACATGGTGCATGAAAAAATATTAAAATGATAATAAAGAAAATTGATATGGGATATTTACTAAGCGCCAAATGTATCTAAAATTCAATAAAGCACAATAAAAGAATATTTAGAACCCTTTTTTTTAAATATTATTTCATCCAGAAGTTATTAATACATTAAAAAATCGACCATAAATACGCAAATATGCAGAATTAAATTGCGTGCGCAAAGAGTTTCCGTGCGCAAAATAAGTACTTTGCGCACATAAGTAGAAAAAATATATAATATTAAAGTTTTTAGCTTAATATAGTTTAATTTAATTAAATTAAAAAAATATTAACGGAGTTAGGGGTTTAATACATGTTTCCCAAAATGTGTGGGTTTTAAAAGAAGAAAATACATCCTTAATTATTGGGTTTTTAGAACTATAAATATTACATTTTTTAGTTATTAAGATTAACACTAAAACGTATTATCGAATTATATATATATATATATATATATATATATATATATATATATATATATATATATATATATAAATTTGCTAATGTGGATATATTTATATGTAGGTAGGTATATATATTTATTTGTCTGTCCACGTGATTCTGAAGTTATGACTTGAGCTAAAATCATGAAATGGCACAGTGGTAGTCTTTAGCAGTGGCTAGAACCTAACGAAGCCCGTTTTTTGAAATTCGCCCCCGGGACAAAAATAGGAGCAAAAAAGTGTTTTTTTACCGTTAGCCGTACGGAAGACGTCTTACGGAGACAGAGGCTACTTAATATTGTCTCTCGCCTGGCGGAGACATTCTTTTCATCTAGTATTATATAAGGAAGAGAATTTGATTTGTGCAAAAACTACATAATATATTAGTTTTGGGCTTCATATAGTAAAATTTAGTTAAATTAAAAGTAGTTAATAGGGTAACGAGTTAACACTTTTTTTCCTATAATGTTTTTGTGTGTAAAGGCTTTTCACAAAAAAATACATCCTATATTAATAGTTTTAAAACTATTAATATTAAGTTTTTTAGTAATTTTTAACACCAAAAACATACCATACTATCTTTATTGACGCAGGTTCCCAATATAATATGGTATTACAATTTGCGTAAAATATAAAAAATATTTAAGTTTTTAGCTTTAAAGTTAAATTTAATTAAAATAAAAAACAATAAATGGGGTTACGGGTTTATACTTATTGTACCGTGCGATCCATTATAAGTGGGCCTTTTTTTAATTTTAGGATTTTTAAACCAAATCCATATATATTATTTGCTAATGTGGATATATTTATATGTAGGTAGGTATATATATATATATATATATATATATATATATATATATATATATATATATATATATATATATATATATATATATATATATATATATATATATAAATAGTGAAGGGTAGTCTTCACCGACTAGTTGAATACAAAGATTCCAAATTCGGGGATTCGGTCTAGGGCTGAAGTAAAACTCTTTTTTTCTAAACGCCGAGCTTTTGGAAATTTATTTTTTCTTTTTTCAAGGCTACAATATAAAGAAAAATCTTTTACAATCAAAAAATTAATCTACAAATGCAACTTATTGTTTTAAAACGGTAATATTTAAAAAAACTTACTGAAAGTGAGTTTTCTTAAGGCTAAGTCATTATAAGAAACATAATCAATTTATTGTTTTACATCTTAGTGCTCATAATTTTTGAATTTAAATTTTTTTTAACAATTATACATTTTAGTGTTTTCTAGAACATCTTGAAAATACTGTTAAGTTAATACATATCGAAATCAATATCATGGTATTATCAGGACAACATTCCTTTGTAGGGTTTTTTTTCTTTTTTTGTTATTTCGTCGAAAAATATGTATACAGTCTGAATGTCGGGAATTTTACAGAAAATTCTTTTAAAAATTATTTAGGATTTTTTCTTTCTTTATATTTTATTATACAATTATTATAAAAATAAGGATGGATACAAAAATTTTTTTCACTAAATTAATTATAGTTTTGTTTTAAGTTTTCTAAGAGGCTGGAATAAATTATGCTCAGATCGTCAATATCTTTTCTTTTATTCATGCGACAACTATCCAGGAAAATCTCCACCATTTCTAAAAACTGTCTTGTTTTTGTTCTTTTCTGTATTAAGTACCTTTGCATTAGCAAAATCTATGTTATTATTGGTCATAAGGACATGTTCTGATAGGGTACATGTTTTATTGAGTCTGCAATCGCTCTTATGTCTGGTAATGCGTTGCTGTAAACAGTGGAAGTTTGTCCTATATAGTTACTGTTGCATTCTATGCATTGAAGGAAACAACATTCGATTTATTTAAATCACTATTTTAAATCTTTTAGCCTGGAAAAAGTGTTTCAAATTTTTTAAGTGGAAAACAAATTTTAAAAATTGGAAACACTTTTTTAATAAAATACGAAATTGTTTAAAAAATGAATTTGTTTTCTCTTCCATGGGAAATTTTGGAAATTCCTGTTTTGCAACACATAAAACCAAAAAATTTCAGAACTTCCATTTTCTAACATAGATTTTGCTAATGCAAATACTTAATAAGAAAAAACAAAAAGATTTTTTAGAAAGGGTAAATTTTCCTAATTTTGTAATAAAAAAAAGATTTGACGAACTTTTTCCAACCTCTTAGAAAACTTAAAACAAAAATAATTTTTAGTGAAAAAAAAATTTTGTATCCACCTTTTTATAATAATTGATAATAAAATATAAAGAAAAAAAATCTAAATAATTTTTAAAATTTTCTTAAAATTTCCGACATTCACACTGTTAATTTTTTCGACAAAATAACAAAAAAAAAAAAAACCCTACAAAGGAATTTTTTCCCTGATAATCCACTACTGATATTATTTCAAAACCTTTTTAAGATTTTAAAAACTAAAATATATAATTGTTAAAAAAATTTAAATTCAAAAATTATGAGTTTTTTAAATTAAAACAATAAATTGATTATGTTTCTTATAATGACTCTAGACTTAAGAAAACTTCCCCTAAGTTTTATTATTAAATATTACCGTTTTCATAAGTTGCATTTATTAAATTAGTTTTTTGATTGTAAAAATTTTCTTTTATTGTAGCTTTGAAAAAAAGGAAAAAAAAATTTCCCAAACTCGGCGGGTTTTATTTCGCCCTAGATAATTTTGAATTTTTATATATATATATATATATATATATATATATATATATATATATATATATATATATATAATATATATATATATATATATATACAGTGTGACCAGTAAAGTCCGCATCATACGGGTTTTTTTTTTTATTAATAGCTGTATTCGAAATTTGACTTTGGCATCAATTTCTGCTTCGATCGAGATAAAAATTTAAACCCAAAAAAATAATAATCACGTGATTCGCATTATCTGTAAAATTTTTAAATTTTTTTTCCAAAAAAAATTCAAAAATGGGGTTATTTCTCAAAATATAAAAAAAAGTCATTAGAAAAAGTTTTTCTAAATGAAATTTTTTAGCTCGTATGCAAAATTTGAGCTGTATAAGACAATTTAGATTTTTTGCCCATTTTTTGTAAATTGCACCACTGTTGCAAAATAAGACTTAACGCAACCTATATAAAACTTCTTACTTTTGAGAATGCTTTTTTCCCAGACACGTTTTCTTTAAAGTTGCGCCGTATTAAATGTGTGCTGTTCTACAAAATCCAAATAGGGTTATTAAAATTTGGTCCTATGTGATCCAAAGTTTATTTGTTTTTGACCCTGTATAAGGTAACTCCATAAAATAATTATTTTTTAAAACGTAGTTTGTGGCTAAAAGTAATACATATTTTAATTAAGACAAACAGGTACACAGTATCATCAGTAAAGTTTGCTTTAAAGTGAAAAATACATTTTTGTTTAACTTCACGTAAAGTTTTTATATAGTTTCAACGATTTTATTTAAAAACTCTTTATTAAAATTTGTTATAAAGCTATGTTAAGAAATAAGTCAAAATAGTATTTTATTATTCAAGTGCAGTATTCAAAAAATTAATTAGTATTGAACCGTACCCTGATGCACCAAAAACAAGTTGGCCGTAAAACAAATGATAAAAAAAGATCAACAAGGCTTTGTTTTAATAATGACAGACAAATCGCTTTCTGTTTATCATAGTGACTTTAAATTAATACTGCATATTAAATTTAAAAAAATGTTAACTTTACAGGAAAAAATTGAAATTGTATTAATATGTGGTGAAAACCCCAAGTCATCGTGTAGCAGCCAAT
Source organism: Listronotus oregonensis (assembly GCA_019359885.1). NCBI lineage: Eukaryota > Metazoa > Arthropoda > Insecta > Coleoptera > Curculionidae > Listronotus > Listronotus oregonensis. The sequence goes on along the minus strand of JAHBCN010013203.1, from coordinate 7,160 downwards.
ATTTTTAATGAAAGCATCCAGGCAAAAATGTGCAACAGTCTACTGTAAGTAGGATTATGGCAAAATTTAAATCAACTGGATCGGTGGAAAATTCATTTAAAAAATCTCGCAATCCTATAAAACATAGTGAAAAGTCCAATTAAATGTGTGCCTAGATGTTGTGGAACATGGCCAAACTAGTATTAGACATGTTCTTGCAGAACTGATGTACAAAGAGAGAGCGTAAGGAAGATTTTGCTTAAAAAAAAATTTAAACCTTATAAACCTAAATTTATAAATACTCTTAAGGAACGAGATTTTGACATACGTTTGGGATTCTCTTTTTGGTACCAGGGGGAAAAAAAAGAAGATGTGTCCTTTCCCTTTCACGTTTTATGGACCGACGAGGCCACTTTCACTTCAAACGGCGTTGTAAGCTCTCAAAATTGTAGATGGTGGGCTCAAGAAAATCCAAATTTTATAATAGAAAAGCAGGGACCAGTATTCCTTTAAAACAAATGTATGGTGCGGTGTTTTTAAAAGATCAAGTTGTTGGTCCTTATTTTTAGAGGTAATTTAAATTCTGAAGAGTACCTACGCTTCCTTAACACCGAGATCCTTGAAATTTTTTTGGGCAATATGCCTATTGAAATAAGGCAAAATTTGTGGTACCAGTGTGACGGTGCTCCCATCCATAATACAAGACAGGTTCAGGAACCCTTTTTGGAAATATTTAGGGGCAAAGTAATTGGACATAATATGGAGAAGTACTGGCCGGCTAGGTCTCCCGGGTTTAACCCCACTTGATTTTTTCTTGTGGGGTTACCTAAAACAAAAAAATTTACAAACAAAGACCTTTCCGTAGGTTGATCATTTGGAAACGGTGATTCGAAACTTCATTTCAGAAATAAGGCCCCTTAGTATCAGAAACTCCATTAAAGATGTGTCAAGAAGAACAATTATTTGTATTGAACGCAATGGTGGGCACACAGAAATGTAATTTTAAATTTTTAAGTTTTAAACTGTTTTTTTATTTAATACTTTAAATACCAAAAATGGTTTGTTAATAATTAAAAAGTTGAAATTTTACATGCGTTTAATTATAATAATAAGTTTTTTTATTAAAAAATTTGACTTTTTCAATTAAACTCTCTTCCTAATATTAATGTGTATTACTTTTAGACACAAACTCTTTTTTTTCAAAAATAGCTATTTTATGAAGCTACCTTATACGGGGTTTAAAAAATAAATAAACTTTGCATCACAGGGACCAAATTTAATAGCCCTATTTGGATTTTTGTAGAAAAACAAACATTTCATATGACGCTACTTTAAAGAAAACATGTCTGGAATAAAGCATTGTCAAAACTAAGAATTTTTAAAGGGGTTGTTTTGAGTCTTATTTTGCAACAGTGGTGCAATTTAAAAAAAACAAAAAATATCAAAATTGTCTTATACAACTGAAATTTTGCATATGGGCAAAAAATTACATTTAGAAAAACTTTTTCCTATAACTTTTTTGATATTTTGATAAATAACCCCATTTTGAATTTTTTAAAAAAAAAAAAAATTTTAAGATAATGCGAATCACGTGACCATTATTTTTGGTTAATTTTCATCTCGATCGAAGCGAAATTGATGCCAAGTCAAATTTCAAATAAATCTATTTTTAAAAAAAAAATCATATGATGGGGACTTTACTGGTCCCCTGTATATATATATATATATATATATATATATATATATATATATATATATATATATATATTTGTCTGTCCCCGTGATTCTGAAGTTATGGCTTGAGCTAAAATCATGAAATTTGGCATGGGGTAGTCTTTAGCAGTGGCTAGAACCTAACGAAGCCCGTTTTTTGAATTTCGCCCCCGCGACAAAAATAGGAACAAAAAAGTGTTCTTTTACCGTTAGCCGTACGGAAGGCGTCTTACGGAGACAGAGGCTACTTAATATTGTCCCTTGCCTGGCGGAGACAGGCTTTTCATCTAGTATCTAATAAATGGGATAGCTTAAAGTTTTTTGTGACTGCAATTTTTTTTTATGGAGTCAACTACCAACGAGTAATGGCAAAGTCGTCATTTTTTTTTTTAATAGGATGACTGGGGTCCGTCTATATTTTTCCATAGTTTAAAAATTTCCCAATGGGCTCAATAAAAATTGAGGCAGTTGAATGATTACTTTTCAAGATATTTTGTCTTCAAAATTTCGAAAAAATTATTTTTTTCACATGGTATACGCTGGTGAAAAATACGGGGACATTCATTCTGCAATCTCGTCAATATTTTGATGGCATTTCTTTCAAGGTTACTTAGTATTCTATTTATTGTGGATTTTCATGGATAAAGCTGCCGATATTTTCTGCGCGTTAGAGCCTTTCGTTAATTGTTCCTAACGTAGCATAAAACCATTTTGACCGATATTGACTGAACCTAATTTCTTACTTTCGGACAACTATCAATAAAAGTATATTAAAACAAAAATTTATCTAGACAAATTGACAGGTATGTCTGTCTCAAAGTATACCGTGTTAGCTCTTGCCTTCATTTATGGATTATACCTGCCGACAGCAATAAATCTGCGGATCGGTAGGTATTAAAGGCCAGAACATTAGGGACGGATAATATAAAGATTTATAATTTATTGTTTATTTAGGTAAGTATAATCTTAAAATTACATTAAGAAATTAAATATATGCAAAGTTTTAATACATTTATAACTGCATTATCTATACATAATTACATTTTTTATCTAAATATCTAAATGTAATTCTGTTTCACTATCAGAGTCATCATTAAGATTAATTACAATGGGATTTATGTTGTTTTGGATAGAAATGTAAGAGTCCTCAATTTTTATAATGTGCTGTAGTGAATTTTTCCAGCTCTGAACTGGTATGTTAGTAATTATATTTTTTATCAAATTTAAAACACTGGGACTTAAAGAAGGTGTAACATTTTCTGCTCTGATCTTTGATTTTACTTGGTTCCACATATGCTCTATGGGGTTAAACATACAGTGATACGGAGGAAGCCGTAAGACAGTATGCCCAGCCTGTTCAGCCAAATTATCACATACATATTGTTTTTTAATCGCATATGAATTTAGGACTTCCAAAAGATGCGTTTTTTTGTAACTGAATTCAAAATAAATATCATTTTCTAACAAATATTCCTGGATTTCAGTTTTTGAACTTGATAAAGCTGGTGCTTTGTGTAACAGACGGTTGTGGTAGCTTGCGTTATCCATGACAATAACACTGTTGTTTGGAATATTTTTTAAAGATAATTTTGAAACCAGTTTTCAAAAAGTTCTGCACTTGTATCCTCATGATAATCCAAGCTAGAATCCTTAATATTTTTTTGCAGACAGCAGCAAGCAGTTTGGGACAAATCCGTCTTCTGAACCAGCGTGTATTATGGTAATGCGTTTTCCTTTATTTGAAGGTGCTTTCGCCTGACAGTTTTGACTAGAATCAACCCATCCTTTGGATACTGTGTCGTGTGTATCGAACCATGTTTCATCAAGGTAAATTATGAATCTGTTTTCTAACCTATATCTTTTAATTTCTTGAAGGTAATTAAATCTCCAAGTGCGTAATCTGTGCGATTCCATTAAATATACTTATCTTTTGTCTATTTTGCGGTATTTAAATCCCATTTTACAAACAACTCTGTGGAGGTTGGCACGGCTAATATTTATATTGGTTTCGTCTTCGTCTAGCTTCTTTTTCAGTTTATCCAAGGTAGGAATAACTCCGCTTTCATAAAGACAATATATTTTCCTTGTTATTAGGTCCTGATCACTATTGTCTATACGGTGAGATTGAAAATCACTACGTTTTTTTCTTTTGTTCAATTCTTCACTAATAATAATATCCCTTATCGACGATATTGGAGTTTTTGTAAGTAGACAGGTTTCTTTTAAAGCTTCTTGTTTAATTAGACCTCTACTGATTAAAGTTTCATACACATTTCACAACCTGTTTTGCATCTAATGACAAATTATGACATAGCTATATTCTCGTAAAACAATTTTTTCGAAACGCACAGTAAAAACGCTTATTCAACACTGCCACTAAAATATTAGCCAAAATATTTATATGCCTAATGGTTAATACTTAAGAAATACCTAACCCACCCCTGCCCTTATGAACAAATGGGTTTACCCAATAACAATAGGTAATAAAATCGTTAAAGGTTTACTGGGGTATGGTCCGTCAAAAGCCATAACGATATACTTTGAGACCGACTATAACATTCGTATTTATGAAGTATATGAAGCTTCCATTTAGTCTGCTCAAGAACTGATGTCGCCAGTGTGCCTGTCAGAGTGCTGTTGCTAGTGTTAAATCACTGATGACAAATATTTATACCAAGAAAACAATTGCACTAAGTGGTTATGTTAATAAAATCGTTTGTGTTCTTAAGGTCAAAGGTTTTTTTTTCTTTTATTTTTCTAGTCATCGAATTTTTAATAATTTAACTAGTACCTTAATTAAGAGCCTTTTAAATATTTAGATAATAAAAAAATATTTTATTAATAATATGCCTCAATTTTTAATGGTCTTAATCGCGGGACTAAGTTACATTATATAATATTGTTACACAATTTAATAAGATATGATTTACATTTTTTAAATTAAAATAATGTATGATTTATATTCTAAGATCGGAATTGGAGACGACCTTTGCCCATCTGCGAACCAGATAAAAATTATTTTTTATTAAATATAATATGTATACAGAGTTATTGCGATTGGCTGGCCTAAAAAATTATGGTCCGGGCTATAATTAAAAAAAAACGAAGAATTTTTAATTCTACCTGTATAATGTCAATTCATATTTTCTTATTTTACATGGCAGTACTTTTATACCCGTATTTTTTGTTAATTTTCCAAAGACTTTTAGACATGTTTGTTTAAAACAGTACAGCCAGATTGTGGGAAAAAAGTACTCCATTCATGCAACACGCTAGCGAAGCACACAATGTGATCGGGACACCAAAAGGAGCCGAGCGATGTCGAAGTCTCCCCTCAGATTAGGGATTAAGGGGCAGTTTTTTTCTACCACGCGACGCGGAGAGGTAACGCACACAACGCTTGCCTACGTCCTTGATAGAAGAAAACTTCTTAAACTGGGGGGAGACTTCGGCATCGCTCGGCTCCTTTCGGTTTCCCGATCAGAAGGGATTGGAGGAAGTACGTTTTTTCCACAATCTGGTTGCACTGATTTAAAATTAAAATAATTATTTAAAGTCTTTGGTACACGCTGTATCACTGAAATAGTATATTTCATTACCAGTACGGAAATGAAGATTTTTCCGTGCGCGCGTGACAAATTCTCCGAACATGGGAAGTCATGCAAGAACGGAAATATCCATTTTTGGACGTGTAATGAACGATATTTTTTATTATACTTAGGTACCTGAAAACAACCTAAACAAAAAACATCGCAAAAAATGATTTAAGAAAATTACGATTATTTATTTTTATTTTTAAAACAGTAAAACAAATTTAAAAAAAACAAAATTACGAGCTAATTAAATTAATTTTGGACGGGACCGTTATGAGTAATGGTTATATTTATTGTACAATTCGTATTATTGTTGAAGCTCAATCCCTTTTGTATTTCTTTTTGTTAAACTAAAGATGTTAAAGCAGAGTGTTCGTGTTTTGGTTCTCTTGATTAACTGTTACAGATTTTGTAGTTTCCCAGTTACAAGGCCTAAACAACTTTTGGGATACTTTAATTTTTCTTTGTTTGGATTCCTCTATATATCCTTCTGCTACATTGGAAGAAAGCCATCCTCCGTGTCTTTTCAAAGTGAGCAAATCACCGCCGCTTTCTACCAACATGGTAGCCGAAGAACGCTTTCGCCCATGTCCGGTATATTCTTCGTGATTTTTTAGTTTTAAGTATTTTGCAACAAGTTTTGGAATACCACTGATAGTATGGCACCCAACATGTTGAGCGTAACATCTTTGGTTTCGGTATTCAACAAATAATCTTTTACTCTCCATATTTTTAGGGCGGAGATCTGCATATTTACGGTAAAGTGTACAGGGATTGAATTTGCAATTTTCATTGGTAATGGTAAAACTTCTTGACCTGTGAGTTTTCCATCTCGTAAGAACACGACAAGGAAACGCCCATTATCTTCCACATCGTCTAAACTCAAACGTATTAAATCATTTCTGCGGCATGCGCCGAAGATGCCAAACACTAAAATTATTTTTGCTAGTAGATATTGTCCATCTGAAGCTTCACATAAAAATTTGGTTACTTGTTCTGATGTAAGAACCTTGGATTTCTTTGGTACATATCCTACAGCTTGTCGTTTCAAAAAAGCGATAGTTTTTAGATATTGGTTGTGAGTATTCCCTTTTATTGCCAAACAACTCTTTAACATGAAGAATCGACTCCATAAGGTGGATGACTTTATAGATTTGGCTTTTTCAGAAAAATAAATTAAGAGAATATCGTCACTCACAATTTTGATTCTTTTCTGAGTCCGCCATTCGGTAAAAATGTGATATTCATGTTCATATCTCAACCTGGATTTCACTGGTAATAAATCTGCACTCACTTCTGCCGCTTGTTGTAATATAATATAGGGAATATCCGGATTTTCTTCCAAATCTAAATTCATTTTTTGAAAATGGCATAAATTTCACTGACAGAAAATAAAATATGTCATTAATAAATAAATCGTTGTTATGAACAGTTTCCATGGATTTTTGTATAAGCGCACGGAAAGAGGGATCGGGAAAAAATTCCGTGCGCTGTTCTGAAATATCATATTTACTGTATTTTATACACAGTTGAAAATGTAGTATTTTCAGGTAAGTATAATAAAAATTATTTTTCGCATTTGACTTTTTGGCGCCCCTTGTCACCTGGCGCCTGGAGCAACCACTTATCTCCACCCTAAGTCCGGCGCTGCTGGCAACACTATAGTTATATATGACAAAGTTAGGCAACCCCACCATTACATATCCTTTAGGTTTTATACTTTTTTACGGAATTTAATTTTCTTAGGAAACAGATGTGTAAAGGTATTGAAAAAAATATAACTATGTAACTAAAATTTATCATAGTCTTGACAAACTTTTTTTAGGCAATCCATGGGTGATACCTTTATATCTGATAAATAGTTGGCTGATGGGT